>BEXV01002532.1:31513-62079 GCA_003118195.1 Hemicentrotus pulcherrimus
CTCCCCCCCCCCCCCTAGGACAACTACCCCAGACAATAAGCCAACTAACCCTAGGACAATAAGTCCCCGGTCACCTATCCTCGGACAACTACCCCCGGACAAATACCCCCAGACAAATACCCTCTAGGATAGTTGTTCGGGGACAGTTTTCCTAGAGGATGGTTGTCGTAGGGGTATTTATATGGGGTTGTTGTCCAGGGGTTGTTGTCCGGAGTTAGTTGTCCTAGGAGGCAGTTGTCCGTGGGTAGTTGTCCGGGGGTAGTTGTCCTAGGAGGTAGTTAACCGGGGGTGGTTGTCCTATGGGGGTGGTTGTCCTAGAGGGTGGCTGCCCTAGGAGGTAGTTGTCTGGGGGGTAGTTGTCCGGGAGGTAGGTGTTCTAGTACCTTGTAAATATTAAGAGTTAATCAGAAGTGTTGTATTATAGTGATTCATCCATTTGCCTATCAATCAAAGAGTTAAGGGTTTCGAATCCCAGCATGATGGCGGTGATGGTGATGGTGGTGATGATGAAAATGATTATGGTGGTGATCACGATGATGATGATGATGATGTTAATGGTGATGATAATGAAAATGATTATGAGAAATGGTGATGATGATGATGATGATGATGATGAGCTATTAAGTCATAACAAAATTGTGTAATACCTTCTCACTTGTGAAAGTTTCAACGAAACTTATGGATTTTCAAAGTTGTAATCACAGTACTTTTACAATGTATCAATCACTAATGCCATCGTGACGTAGTGCCGGACAACTCTCCCATTTCCTCCACCACAAAAAGCCAAATATTTTTCTTCTTTTTGTCTTTGAAATTTATCACTGAGGCAAATTGTTCTGTTCATTGCCAATTTTTAATTCGCCAGTGAATTAACTTCATTAAATTTTACTAAGCCTCAACGGCCTACAGAACAAAAACAAAAACATTAGCACTTTCTGATTGAAGCCTTATAAAAGATTTTTTAAAGGGCGTGAATGGGCGTGTTGCTGTTCACCTACACCGTTGCTAACAATAATCAAAAAATACTTTAAGGAAACATAAGTAAAATACAGTAAAATGCTCTGAAAAAAAAGCATTTAAAGTTTTCATCTTCGCTAACTCAAGGTTTTTCACGTCTAATTATCTTCAGCATAGTCCTTTGTTTACTTCACTGGACTTTGACGTGATGCAAACAATGCATCTAAAAATAAACATGATATCAACGAATGCAGTCTTTCATTTTCACCATTATTCATAATTGTAAAGGCTACCGATTCGCGTGCTTGGTTTTCAACAAATGATTACCAAATCATTTTGTCCAGCAGAAATTTTTTTTTTTCACTATTTTTCATATATTTGTTTGCTATTTGAACAAAAATAAATAAAAAAAAACAAAATATATATTTTCGGGGGTATATTTTTTCCATTTTCCCTAAAGAGGTTTTTGACTATTTTCATTAAAAATAGTGAAAAAAATAAACTAGTTTTTAGCTATTTCCATTTTTTCACTGTTTTCCCCAATTGTGTCTCTTTTACATGCACTATTTTTTTTCTTCTTTTATAGATGTTTCGACTATTTTCTTGCTATTTGTTGCACTCATCATAACTTGTTAACCTATTGTATACTATTTTGTTCGTCTTTCAAAGTTTGTGCCTATTTTCCTGCTAATTTTTGCACTTAACATGTTTACCTATTTTTTCAAATTCAAAAGTTAATCACTATTTTCCTGCTATTACCTTAAAGTAGAACAAATGTTGACCTATTTTATACTATTTTCTGGTCTTCAAAAGTCAATCACTATTTTCCTGCTAATTTTTGCACTTAACATGTTTACCTATTTTTTCAAATTCAAAAGTTAATCACTATTTTCCTGCTATTACCTTAAAGTAGAACAAATGTTGACCTATTTTAACAAGAGTAACTTTCCTAGGCATCTCCCTACATACCTCATTTGAAAAATCTGAAAATTCCTGTCCATCATGAATCTTCAAGGCAAATACATTTTGTAACTTCTCTATAAAATATTCATAAAAGTTCCTCGATAATACATCTATGAGGAGCTTCACAGTGTTGTTTAACTGCATTTAAATGTCATACTCTTTTTCATCCAACTCCAATATCCTTTTTTCCGCTTCTCAACATGGCTTCCCCAATAATCCATACATCAACAAGTTTGTTTCCTTTAAACCCCAACTGTTCAAAATGAGATATTGCCGGCATGCCATTTTCAGGAAAAATATCTTGAATTGAAATTATATTGCATATAACACCTCATCAAAAATCAATTTCTGTTTCAATAAGAAATCTTTATTGTTAAAAATAATTAGATTATTCTTTTCTTCAACATTCCTACAACCTTCTAACTCTTCCCATGCTTTGATCATTTCTAAATAGAACTTAGGTACTTTGAAACTTAATAACTTGGAATCATAGTTAAACAAAATAAATCTACCCCCTACAATCTTGAAGCAGAAATCAAAGTATAGCTTCCATCTCATAGATTTTTTTGTCTCCGTACAATAGTCTTTTCACCCACATTACCCGGTGGTTTTTACAAACGAGTCAAAATTAGTCATTTGTAACCCTCCTTCATTATAACCTTGATACAATATTAATCTCTTAATTCGATCTTTCCCATTCCATATAAATTCAAAAAATTGTTTTCTGAATTTCTGATATGACCCACTTTGGAACCACAAGTGAAGCAAAACGTAATTTGATTTACATAATGCATATGTTTTCAATAAATTAATTTTTCCAAACACCGTAAGGTCCCTCCGTTTCCATCATCCGAGAAGTCTTTTAATCTAAACTCCAGTTCTGGTAAAAACAAAAATAATTATCTCACAGAATCAAACAAAACTTACACTGAATGTTCAAGATTACAAATAAATCACATGTACCAAACATTTTTTTGGAAGAGAATGTGTACTGGCTGAGGAATGGGCATAGAAAGACAAGGAAATCAAGGTAGTAATAGCCCCGACACCATTTAAGTTGTCCCATATATAGCTTTCTGTGTATAGTGTTTGTTACTTTACCAAGACTTGGCAAAATTTAATATGATTTTGATGACTCCAGAACCTTGCAGTGCACAGAAATACTTACATGCTACATGATCAACTGTTTCTGATCCATTTCACACCTTTTTTTTTTCACAATGCAATCGCATTACCAGAACTCAAATTACCAGTGCAAAATGCACTCCCAAAATCTTATTTTCTTTAACCACATTCCCGAAGGGAAGTTTTATTGATTTGTCTTTGTTTTTCCCCAATTTCATAATATTAGCTTTTTCCGCATTAACCCGTAAACCACTTATTTTCTCAAATAACGTATACATCTCCATTACTCTTTCTACAGATTCTATATTTCCAACAAATATTGTCATGTCATCTGTATACAAATCTTGTTTGACTTCAATTTCTCCAATATTAACGGCTTTAGTAACCTCATCATTCCTCACTACTGTTGCCAATATTTCAATAGCAAGAATAAATCAATAGGGCGAGAGTGGATCTCCTTGCCTTACTCCTTGCTTAATATAAAAATAACCAGTAGCAAAACCCCCATTCATAACACAGCTACTTACATTACTGTAAATAGTTTTTACCCACGAACAAAATGAGGGACTGAACCCATTTTCGAGAAAGCATTTTATTCCGTATCTCATACTTTCTTATTTAGAGTCTTAGAAAGGCTTGGGTTCAGTCCCTCATTTTGTTCGTGGGTAAAAACTATTTACAGTAATGGAAGTAGCTGTGTTATGAATGGGGGTTTTGCTACTGGTCATTTGAAACGATTTTAAAATAATGTGCCCAAAATATTTCTGTACATGGACATTTAACCTACCATCATCGGGTCATTGACTGTCCTCGGCACACTCGACATTAGGGACTTTTAGATTCGCACGAAGACAATGGGGATTGCTACGATCGACGTCCTTTTAATGCACTGCCGTCACACGTATCACCCACGCAAATCTAAAAGTCCATATTCACAACAAACGACCCCATCTTTCTCTCTCCCTCTCCCTCTATTAATAATATTAATAAATGTTGGACCTGGTGTCCCCCATTACCAGCACACATTTCTGATCAGACACCACTCATAATGTGCTGTGCAACACCCATTCACATCATACAAAGGCCCTAAGTTTTATGTGATGGTTAGCACACTTCATAAAATTCACTTTAAAACTATTTTTTTAAGAGCCACCCCTAAATATATGCATACACCATAACATTCAGTGAAAATTGTGTTTTTATATCAGAGCAAAATTTTACGATCAGAATTGGTTACCTTGGTCAATTTTGCCAATTTTCTCGGAGAAAGAGCACATTGTAGTCTTCAAAATAAATTGGATATATGCAGTATTGCTGAGTGTTGTTAAAGGCCACAAATGGCGCTATAGAAATATTGGAGCCAACACGGACAGACAGTGATGGGTTCAAGCTTGGTGGTCTCCAATTCCCGGCACCTACTCTATATGGCCTCCTCAAGTACTCCCTTAATTCTTGTAGCTTTTAAACACCTTAGAAAAATGATGTAATTAACATTTAGTATTAAATGTGATCGGCCTTTAATTTTTCTTTCCCTTCCTTCTCAATCAAATTAATAACCCCTTGTTTTTGTGATATGGATAAACTCCCCATGACATAACGTTCGTTTAAAGCATCTACCAAAATATGTCCGATACTTAATCAAAACGTAATATAAAATTCAACTGTAAGGCCATCATTACAAGGAGACTTGTTAATTGTCAAAGCCTTCAATACCTTTAAGCACTCATCTTTTGTTATTTTACCTTCACATGCTTCCCTTCCTTTTATTTTTGAAAAACAAATTTTTCGTGTCCTCATTAAAAAACACTTAACTTTTCCGCATATAAATTTGTATAAAACTTACTAATAATCGATAAAATTATGTTCCTATCATATCCAACACATTCATTCTCATCATATAATTCCCTTACCACTGTTTTCTTCTTATTTTACTTTAGGGTCAATTGCTCGAAATACTCCTTGCTTTTTCCCCTTCCTCCTACAACGCAGCTCGTGACCTAATCTTTATTCCTTCTATAGACTCCTCAGGCAATTTCCTTTAATTTTTTTTTCGTTTCCTCCGTTTCTTCCAATTTCAATGGAAACTCGCTTTCCAGCTTTTTTACTTCATTTTCTAGCCTTTAAATTTCCTCCTTTTTTTCTTTTGCCTTTTTCTTCGAACATTTAATTGCGTATGACTTCATGTTCATTTTCAAATTATCCCAAAATAACAATTTATTGTCAAAAATATTTTCCAAATCTTCTTTAATTAAATTGATTTCATTTGCCCATACCTTCCAGAAACTTTTTAACTGAACAAAGACTATTATTAAATTTCCAATATGACCTTCCGTGCAGCACAAACAAACAGACACATACACACACGCACACACACACAAGCAAACCCTCAAACTTTCTTTGCTCTATCTTTATTTTTTTTCTCTCATACGCTCTCTCTCTCTTTCTTTCTCTCTTTCCCCTACTCCCCATTTGCCTCCTCTGTCTGTCCCACCCCTCTCTTCCAATGTATCTCTCACACATATTCATAAATGACACACTGTACTTACAAGAACAATTGACCTGCCAACAAAACTTAATGTAGATAGATGTGACGTTTGCGTGGCATTTAGTACAATATTATGGTGTTGAGTACACTAAACATTTATGCAGTGAGTCAAAACTGAAAAACAAAAAAACAAAATTGATAGACCGATAAATGTATACTTATCTAGAGAGAGAGAGAGGGGGGGGGGAGGACGAGGGGAGGAAGAGAGATAGAGAGAGAATTATATATATGTATATATATATATATACATGTTTCAGGAGGAGGTCACGGTATAGAGAGAAAGAGAGAAACAGGGCGTATGTTGGGAGGGAAAAGGGCGAAAAAAATACAATAAAATGGCAATTCTAAAAGCATTTCTTGCTTGTCAGGCAAAAGAATATCAATTATGAAAATAATTACTAGTTACGGAAAACGAGAAAGAAAATTAGTTAGAAGTAAAAAGATAAATTATTAAGACAGAAAAAGAGAAAATATTTAGCAAAAAAAGATGGAAGAGGGAAAGGAGAAATTTGATTTGTGTAATGTTCCTGATCAAGCTGTCGGAAGGGCTTTTGGAAAATACCCCAAGTAACCATTTAATCAATTTTGTTATCTCCTGTGTAATTTCCTGCTTCCTATAGTTTAGGAAACAGCAAGATCAAGATGTGAAAGCCATACAAAATGAGACCGTTGTGCTGGTCGTAGTATATAAGATCACGTTGAATGTGTGTAGTCATATTTCCGTTGACATTTGATTGAACGAACATAAATATAGTGCGTTTCAGGATATATATGACAGGTAAAAAAAAAAATAACCACTTGCGAACATTATCACCTTTATAAACATCGGCATTATTATAATTGGGAAGAACGAAAAGAAGAACACTAGGTATTGGTTTGTCCGATTTATGATGACACGTATTTACGTACACGGTTTATGGAATTCACTTGAAATGATCGTTATTTGATTTGTCGCTACTGTCGAATTGAAGTCTTTAGAAGTCCCGAAGCTTCGACAGAGGATTATCCATCTCAGAGGCTACACAGGTAAGCTACAAACAATTATATACACAAAACTATTTGCTAGTAGAGTTGATTTGATTGTCGCAGAATCCCCCTCCCCCTTTATTGTAATTTAATAAGGACGCTTTAATAAATGATTCTGAATGGTCGAATTTTTTAAAGGTTATTGATAAGTTTTGAATGTCTATATAACATACCAAATTAGAACAAGTCGTTCACTGTGGCGGCAGATGACAATCAAAATATTAACAAAGTATAATCAATGAAATATAGCGTAACACGGTGCAATTATCTTATCATAAATTTGGATGTGTTAACATGTGTATACATCTTTTATTTTATATAGGCCTATTTGTATTGTCCCTCACACAATTTTCAAAAAAAATGCTTAATGTATTAAAGATATCCTCTATCTGATGAAGATTGTCTGGAAAACGATCCTCCCTAGCTCAATATTTTTTTTCATACTCAATTCACGCGATTTGGTGTACTTTTGTCCACATTTTTATTATATTGGCGTCATTATTTCTCTACAGTTGAAAAGAAAAAGTGTGATAATTTTACCGTCATTCCTAAATCCCTGACCATATCAGAAAACTAGGACTGAATCGTGGCTGGATTTAGAGCTTTCAAAATATTATAAGCATGTCATAAGCCCGGTCCATTAGACTTGATAAGCTCAATCCATACTCGAAACGCAACGGTATATGAAAGGTACATTGTTTTATGTTTGCCGATATAGCAATTATTTTTGCCGCAACTCAACGCAAAGTCATGGCATTTCAATTCAAAATGTATTTTAAACTTCATCGCGGTACAGCACTGCAGTCATGCCGCAGGGTGAGTACACGTACGCCAATGGATGATGGTCTAGCCAGGAATTACAGCTCCCTGGCCAAGCCTACACTTGCATGGAATTGAAGTACGGGAAACCACATGCAAACCCTTATTGTATTTTTCTTACCCAGAAAATGGTGATGAGAGCGATAACCTTTAGCCCTAGAGGTAACCATTCGGAACCCTTGTTCTAAAAGATGAAAATTGTAAATGTTTACAATCTTCATTTTCCATCTGTCTCAACCTTTATCTATGATTTATTAAGTGGCAATCTTCCTCACTTCTTAATAGAATACTGTCAGGTAATAGAGCACAGATATGGCACAAGGGGCAAAGAACATGGACAACTGGTTTAATG
The DNA here is from genome assembly GCA_003118195.1 of Hemicentrotus pulcherrimus. Taxonomy (NCBI): domain Eukaryota; kingdom Metazoa; phylum Echinodermata; class Echinoidea; order Camarodonta; family Strongylocentrotidae; genus Hemicentrotus; species Hemicentrotus pulcherrimus. The sequence continues at coordinate 39,301 of BEXV01002532.1, forward strand.
CAAGACCAATCTAGGTCAATTTTCTTGCATTTGTATAAAAAAAACATACTTCGGAAAACAATGTTTATGTTAATCATGTCTAATGCTATTTATCTTGTGATATATTGTTATATATTGTATTACCATGATTGAAACATGATGTTTTATTTGTTCTAATTGTTGTTGTTGATAAACTAAAATTCAGACTAAAATTCAAACATTGCAGTTGAGTGTGATAGTCTGAAAAGTATGATAGTATTTATAAACAAAACTTGAACCGGGGGGACTTTGACTTCATATGCGGGCCTACTTTTAATAAACGGGGTATTCAATGCCCTTTTTACTTTCGTCTTCGTGAAGGAATCCACTCAAGGAAACCAGTCATAAACTCCTATTTGACACTTTAGCACAAATCCTGAAGCATTAAACAGACCCTAGCTCTGCCAGTCTCATGCTGCATCAAACCAGCTCAGTAGAGCCTTTGTAGTATGCCCTCAGCCTTGTCTCACTGCGCAGACACTGTTACGCACATCGACTGGCAAGGCTTTTTGTATGCAAACTATCAGGACATCTGCCTGGTACAAGTAGGCCTGCAGCAAAGATAGTGTAATTTGTTTGCAAGATCATGTTTTGGGACTTTCCCCATATTTTCACAATGTAGATCTATGCCGAGTACGAGTCGGTGTCATTTCCTGTAATGTTGAAGTCTCATGATGTTTCTTTACTTATCCGGAAACAGTGGTCATAGTGATGAACTGCGGATAAACAGAGTCTTCGGAAAGTCCAGTGATCTATTTAAAAGGTATAAATTATATAAAACGGAGAAGGAGAAATTTAGAGAGAGGGGAGAGGGGAAAGAGAGAAAGAGTGGGGGAGGAGGTGAAGGAGGGGTGAGGGAGAACGAGAGAGAGATAGGGGAGATAGAAAAAGGATCAGAGAGAGGGTCAGAGAGAGAGAGAGAGAGCCATAGGGAAAGTGTAATGAAATATTGCCTCTGACCAAGTCTTTACAATAAAAACAAATTAAGATTGGTCGTATTCCTCGAAATTATTAATTTAACTTTAGACTGGGACTACAAAAGTCATTCTTTTTTATCACTTGTATTTCACGTTTTTTGTTAAGTATATAGTTTATCATTATTCATTATCTGAGCTTGGATAAAACAAAAGATATATAAGCAATTTGATAAGTCCAGTCATTGACTCATGAATAAGAATGCCTAAGAAAGTTAAGTGATACATTTTCTAAATAATAGCACTTCCAATTCTTATCGGGTCATTGTTTGGTGGAATTCTTTTCCTTTTAGAATAATAAATAATTTGTTTTCTTAAAATTTAACGATAGCTTGTTACATCTGAACCAGTTGTTGAAATTTTGTAATATAGCGTAGCAGAGCACCTATTGATTTCGTCAGAATTTATCTTTTTCCCCCTTTCTTTATTGATTCATGTTGTACGCCTCATGAATGACATGGTTTACTTTCCATTTTCATAATATGTGCCATATGCATGATTATTTTGTCCCTTTTCTCTCTCTTTTTGTTTCTTTCTCTCTCTCTCTCTCTCTCTCTCTCTCTTTCCCTTTTTTTCTCTTTTTTTTTCCGCCAAAGGGAGGGGGGCTCGGGACGGCTGTGTCCCCGCATGAATCCGCTTCTGCATAATAACAAACCCCACTCCCCCTTTCACACACAAACCCCAAACACACGTCAAGTTTACCTGCTAACATTCATATTCACTTCTAGTTCTTCCCATTTTTGTAAATGCAACACCAACCTGCTTACCTCGATTGCTACGGAATTTTCCTCCAATTATAAACCCGTTATAATGGTCTTAATCTTAACACTGGAAGGTATACGAACCCGAACTTACACACACACACGCAAACACACACACATATACCTGATGTATGTAACGATTCGAGGACACCTACCCCCTGGTCATCCACCCCCGGATAACCCCCCTATTCAACTGCCCCTTGGACAACTACCCCCTAGGGCAACCACTCTCTAGGACGAATAGCCCCCGGGATAACTACCCCCTAGTACAAATACCCCTAGGGCAACTTTACCCTGGACAACTACCCCCGGAAAAATACCCCTATAGGACAACTACCCCCGGACAACTTTCCTTGTGGGTAGTTGTCCGGGGGTAGATGTCCTAGGGGGTAGTTGTCCTTGGTGGTAGTTGTCTGGAGGGTATGCGTCCGGGGGTATTAGTCCTGAGGGAGTCGTCCTAGGGGGTGGTTGCCCTATAGGGGGAAGTTGACTGAGGGTGGATATCCGGGGGGATGTCCAGGGGATAGGTGTCCGGATACGATATCTGACAATTGGTAGACGTGTTACCATAATGGCATTTTGGGCACATTGTTAGGATATCTGAAGGTGTTGAGAAACAAATACTGCAAGGAGCAGTCGAAGGAAAATGGGGTAGAGGTCGTCCACCAATATCTTGGACTGACGATATCAAGAAAGTGTCTGGACAAGAAATGAAAGGTGCAACTCAAATGGCAGGTGAAAGAGTTGCATGGCGTGCTCTCGTGAAGACCACAGCAGCGCTATACAGCGCCACCTGAAATTGATGATGTTGCCATAACATGTCGCAATAAATGGGGGAAAAGGAGATAAATGCTTTTAATCCAACAAGTTTTATCATATCACAAATTTTCGACGTGCAGTACTTCGCTTGATTATTAGACGTAAAGTACGTCAACAATTCGTGACATCATAAAACTGTTGGATTTAAACAACGAGGCCTCCACTCTTCATCATTTTATTATGTATGTATGTAAATACAGCTTTTCCGTTAAGCAACTTTACTTCACTTTAATGTTTTTGCAGGATATAGCACACCGTTGATCTAACGAAGCCCGCAATCTGACGCCATAGTTTTGACAATTGCATACATCATGCCGGGACTCTGTGGAGGGAAGATGTTTATCTCGACATTATTTCTTGTCACTGTCACAATGTACAGCGTTAGTGGACAAGGTAAGTTCATGAAACATGTTTGCTATACATGAAGCGACTTCTGATGCTTCCAAGATATGTGGTTTAAAGGGATAGTTGAGTTCTGTTTTAAGACCGCAAATACCTTCAAAGTGCATGGTTATTGCTCTAATTCTTATCTATGACATTTATAGTGCCCTTTCAGAACCTAAAACTGCTATGAAGGTAATTTTAGACCCCAAAATATGTGAAATTTAGCCAATATGATCATACCAATTCAGCTCCACTGTTAAAAAAACACGGTGACCGTTAACTAATTATTTAATTAGAAAATAACAATACATGAGCTGGCTAATTGTGGGTAATGTAAGCAGCACGGAAATGCCAACAAAAAAAACTAACATTGGCATTAACTATTGGCTGAAATACGACGTAAAAGACGTTATTTTGTTTTTTCAACGGTTTTTTTCAAATTTTTCAAAATATCTAGGTAAAGACCAGTATTGGAAACGCCCCAATTTCAAACAAATGAAATGGAAACTCTTTATTACCAATCATTTGAAAGAATATGTTTTGACTAATACATGATGTTAACAATGTTGCCGAGAAACCGCCTACTAATTGATATATTTGGTAAATTAGTTTATCTATTGGACTGTGAGAGATAAACGCACGTGTCGCGCACGTGTGCGTAGTCCCATATACATCTTTCTGTGTACAGTGCTTGTAAGTTTACGAAGACTGGGCCAAATTTATTATCTTTTTGATGATTCCAGAACCTTGCTGTACACAACAATACTTATATGCTAGATGATCAACCTTTTCTGATCGATTTCACAACGTTTTTTCACAATGCAATCGCATGACCATAACTGGTCTTTATCTTTAATTTTGTGTTGGTAAACAAGTATTAGAAATCGTTACATTTCAGCCGTCTCTGAATCGATTTTGATCAAACAAAGATGATTTTGTCATTTAAATATTATGTTCTTTCGAATTTGACCTTCAGTTTTTCATTATCTCACAAAAAAATATTTTGTGTAGCGCCCTCTGCAACAGAACTCAACTATCCATTTAAACTCTCTATTGCAGGGAAAAAAAGTTGAAAAGTGAAATAACTGAACACTGCAACTCCTGATTCAACACGTCCATGACTAAGTCTGCCCTTCATTATTGTTTGAGATGAGAAGATGTTTTTTTTTTTTCTACTGGTAAACAAAAATGGGAATATGGGAAGGACCGTAATAGCATCGAATTATTTGAAATTAAAAGAGTCTAACGCCTTACATTCGCTATATAGGCCTCCGAGGTCCGACATTTGATATCAAATGTGGGGTGGGGGGGACTGAAACCCCGTAAACATGTAAATGTTTATATCACAATACAGTTTTTTCATGTTATTTTGTATTCGGGCTACCCTTCGCCTCATATCGGGGAAAATAGGACATTTGTAAATTGCATATCGTATCTATATTTGTTATGAAAGTACGTTATATAATATTTATATTCCCCTCCTTTGTCATTATTCTGTGCCTGTCTAGCCTTTCAGCCTCATCATGGTCGTATTCGGTGAATACTCATGGTTCTTTATTCTCCATCAACACTTTATCTCTCTTACAATTGTCATTCGCACATTTTCTCCTCTCGATTCTCGACTATTAACATTGCTTTTCGTGTTGCTATGTACGACCCGCTACTTCTAAGACCGCCTACTCCTGTCATTAATTTAATGGTATCAGTGCTGTTAGAACAACTAGAACAGGATTACAAAGTATAGTAAAGCAAAACATTTAGTTTATAGTTTTACCTTAGCACTACCACTAACAGATGACACTAACAATGTTTCTCAAACAATCAGTTTTATTAAATGATTTGAACTTGACAAAATATTAACAATCCACTTTGCCCTCTCCACTTTGCCCCGGACAAGTGACATTTTTCAGACATGCATTATTTCACGTAGGCCAATGATTACTAGCAATGTAGGAAGCTTAAGCACATCCATCATTAAAATGGCTTTCTTGATGATTCAGCATGAACACGTTATTTTAGCAGATAATATACAGATACATGACGTATTCTCGCATCACCGGTCACAAACGATCCATCCTCCTTGCAGTGTTATTGGCACTTGAACTTAGATAGATGGCAGCATATACAAACATTTACCGGGCGTGTTTCACTTTGCCCCACGTTCCACTTTACCCCGGGTTCCCCTACCAATAAACCGAATCTCCCCTTGAGTTTCTACATTCTGCTATGTCTTGATCAAAGCGGCAAATCAACTCAACCGTCTCCATGACGAATTAAATGTCTAGGTATTTAAATATTTGCAACTAGTGTATGCATATCATAACTTATAATAATGGTTATGATATCCCACGTTATTCGACCCTCGCCTTCGTATTTCCAAAGGGTCTGTAAACACAACTATCTAAGAAGTGTGAACTAAGGGCGAGGATCATACTGTTCATGCTACTTTAAAGGTAAAGACCAGTAATGGTCATGCGATTGCATTGTGAAAGAAACGTTGTGGAATCAATCAGAAAATGTTGATCATCTAGAATCTAGCATCTGCAAGGTTATGGAATCATCAAAATGATAAGAAAATTGGCCCATTCTTCGTAAAGTTACAAACACTATACACAGAAAGATGTATATGGGACTACCCTGTATCTCTCACAGACCAAGAGAGAAACCAATTTACCAAATATATGAATTAGTAGGCGGTTTCCCGGCAAATTTGTTATAATCATGTATTAGTCAAAACATATTCTTTCACATGATTAGTAATGAGAGCTTCCATTTCATTTTTTGAAATTGGGGCGTTTCCAATACTGGTCTTTACCTTTAAGCCAGTAGTCTTCTCTTTTCTTCTTCAGAAACTAAGATTATTGTCTGTGAGAGGACGACGGTTGGAATAAATTGCAAAGAGGGCCTAATCAACATTGCTTCCGCTGTCTACGGACGAAGGAACAGCACAACCTGTCCTGACAGACGAGTATCTGACACGTCTTGTGCAATAGACGTAGTGGCTGTTCTCGGTTCAAAATGTAACGGCCGAGCGCAATGCAGCATTACTGCAACGAATGACCTTGCTGGTGATCCATGCATTAATACATATAAGTACCTTGAGGTAGCCTACACGTGCAAAGGTTTGTCAGATATTCGTCCATTGTATTTTTTTTCTTGTTTATACAATTTAGAATAATTAATTAATACGTTTGTTTTAATATATTAAAACAAACACATTTAATTAGCTATTCATTTTCTTCAAATTATTGATATTATTAATATTTTTCATATTTTCTGTTCTCTAGCTGGTGTCTATTTGAAATATTTTTCATCACGTGGAGTGCTTTTATCTTATCCATGAACAAGAAATGATCTGTTGCAAATAACTGTATTTCCATAACTCAATCAAACCATGACAAAAATGCTTACATAAAATTGATGTCAATTGACGTTTGCAATTGCAAAATTAACGTCATTTGATATCAATTTTATAATATAGAAAATGGAACTAATTTGTAATTATACATTATCAAATGTATTATAAGCAATCAAAGCATTCAAGATTCAAGATACAGAGGCACAATATTATCATAAATTGAGTCTAATTTTAAAGACCGTCACCACTACTTGGTCAGAAGGGATTAGACCACACAGAGAGCCATCGAGGTCACTGTGACAGGTGGCTATCTCATTAACTCAGCTCTCATTTAACATAAGAAAAAGAGGATCATGGGGGACCAACAGGCACCGATTGGGGAAGTTTTCTATATAGAGGGAGCAAGTAGCTACATGTATGGCAGTGTGCCTTTAAAGGACATTGGGAAATCCACTAAAAAGCAGATCTAATATGGCATTGTAAGTGGGATTTGAGGCCTTTCCCCACGAAAAGTCCACGACTTCATAACTTTGTAAACAGTATAGTAGCGTAGTTCCATAGGCTAATACGTAGATGAACACGATAACGTCATGGATACTCTTTTACGACACCTGGGACCCGTTTAATGAAACTTTTTATCTATAACATATTGCATAACTTCTATGATAGATTTGATCTCAGCCAATCAGATGCATTGGGTAGCTTATAACAGAAGCTAGTAACTTGTTATTAAAATCTAGGGTCCAGGAGAGAAACAAATCTGTACCAATATTCAATATAATTATATATATATATATATATATACATATATAACTTTTGTTTTTTCAGAGGTTCAGGCTACAATCGGTGCATGTGTAGGTTGTTCTTGTGAGAGTTTTATACCAGAGTTGGGCTGCGGAATGAACTTGACTGCTGAAGAGATTCTTGAGATCTTAAGAAACGTCAGTATATTCTTGAATTTCAGGACCATCATTTTGAAACGACGTTGTTAGCAAACAAACATGGAATCAAATTGGAATTGCAATAAAAAGGGAATTTAAATATAAATGAAACTGAAATTAGATTAAAATTTTAAAACAAATCTTTATATTTAGTAATTTTAGGAAAACCCAAGGTCTATGGTATAAAAAAAAAACTTTCACATTTTATAATAACAGTCATATTGGGCTAGCCTTCTCTTTCTTTCTTTCTTTCTCTCTCTCTCTCTTTCTCTCTCACTTCCTCTCTCTCTCTCTCTCTTATTCTTTCTCTTTCTCTCTCTCTCTGTTATTCCCTCCCCCTCTCTCTCTTCCTCTCTCTATTTCTTCCTGTCTCTCTCTCTTCCCCTTCCTCCCTCTCTCTCATCTCTGTCCCTCTCTCTCTGTTTCTCTCTCTTTTTCTCTGTCAATCTGTCTCTCTGTTTGATGAATTCTGCATTTGATTTCGCAGGTTGAAATCACGTTAGATAACGTAGCAAATGTCGCTGAAGAGTTGGAAAACATCACACGCATGGGCCAGAACATCTTCCTAGAGGGTCTCAATGCAGTTGCAGAACTTCTTGAGGATATAAATGAAATAAATTCTACAGAAACAAAGGTGGGTATTTGTTTCGAGTTCATTTGGATCTACTTGTTCAATCATGGTTAAAGAAAAATACCTGTTTCTATCAGCTGAATGCTTGAACTACTCTTGCCGGTATTTCATGTATTTCAAGTGCTAATAAACAAGTTTACGGTCCCCTTTTCATTGTCTCATAAACGTTTAGTATATCCCTTACATGATAATAGTCTCGATTCAAGTGCTGTCCAGTGATGACTAGGGTTTTCAAGGTGATACTTGCATTAGTCACTAATACAAAGAAAGATCTCAGCATTATTCTGTCACGATGCAATCAAAACTATTTACTGGTACTCACTCATACTATATTTCATTCTCTTGAACAATAGGTGGCTGAATCTATGGTAGGAATTGTAAATAACATTGCAGCTTTAAATGACGAACTGCTTGGCATGGCCGAGGAAGAGAATAGCTCGCCTAGCCGTGTAGTCTTGGCTCTCGAAGCACAGCTTGCTGTCGTAGAAGTGGGAAATGGAAGTAGTCGGTTTGTGGAAACTAATGTTGCTGCTGAGGTAGGGCCGACAGTCTGTACTTCTCAATTGTTTAAGAGACGGACACATGCCATGGAAGTTTTGAAAATGTACAATATATTTGGCATTCTACTTCGGCTGTCATACCACTCAAATGAGCGATTGAGGGAGAAGGTGTTTGTAGAAAATGATTATCAGCTCAATAAACCTTCCTGTTCGCCATGCCTGATTTGAGTTTTGTGGATCTCAACCAATTTAAATAATCTCAAAATCACCTTCAGTAACTGGCAAACAAAAAAACATTATGGAACTTGATCCTTGACCGTAGTGCAAATGGGTACTCAAGAAAAGTGTCATATCGAGTTGGATTGGATCGTGATGCAACATGTACTTTGTTCTCTTGTCATTGTATCCTATCACTTCACTACCAATAACACGAATGGAAGAATACCTAGCTCCAATACAAATTTCTTGAAGTATTACGCTGACACAACTTCTTTGATATTGGAATGATTCTTGTAAAGTCAGGCTAGATTCTAGATCTAGTTGCTTTTCTGACAGCGGCATTATCACTTTTCACAGATATTAGTAGACACTATCCTACTTGCATTATTGGTGTCACACACATTTCTTATGTCGCGTATGTTAGAAATGTATAATTACTTTTATTTTCTATAGGTAAGTTTAATATACATAACTTGATATAAGCAGTAGCGAACCTATTTGATCAAAACAATTTGATTGGCCTATTTTGGGGCTCGTCTTGCAGGGACTGTTTCTGTGACCAGCTGTCAATAATTATACGTTCGTACCCGAACTGGCTATTGTTTGCGATTACACAATATATATTTAAAAAACACTCTCATTCGGTCTTCCCATTTCAGGTACTTGATGTGACCACCGTAGGCATCAGCCAGGGATATACTGTCTTTATGGATGTAACTGATGAAGGTGAGAGCATCTCTGACGAAGACTTCAGGGTGGAAAGAGGTGACCTAACGCAAGAGCCAGAAGCCACCCAGGCACAGGCTACCCTCTTCATCCCATCAGGTTTAGCAGACAGGTTCTCTGAACGCAGAGGGCGTCTCGTCATCACGACGTATCGCGTGCCATCTCTATTCCAGGATACGGGGATTGCGCAGTTCAACCAAGATGTGGAAGAGAACAATAGAGCCTTGATTTCTAGGATTATATCGGCGTCTATCAATAACGAAAAGCTGGAGGATTTGAGCGAACCAATCAGGATATCGTTTACTCCTCTCAATCCAGTAAGAAGATATGACAATTAATTTATTGAACTTATAGCGAATACAGAATAATTTGTATCGCGTGACTCAATGGATAAATTTACGTCGTAAAATGACACGAATTGATAAACAGAAAATACTAAAAAGTTGGCAGAAATGGATTGAGGAATTAGTGGGTGCATGAGGATACACAAATATTAAAGACCTACGGTAAAGAGAGAGAGAGAGGGGGAGAGAGAGAGAGAGGGGGGAGGTAAGGAAATAGAGATAGAGAGGATATGTAAGACAAATCAAGGGAATCTGGTGTAACATTTCGACTGTGATTTCATAGGGTGATTGGTATTAACAATAATTTGCAAATGCAACACAGAACTTCATAGATCCATCCAAAAACAAAACCAATGTTACAATAACAATGAACTATATTGTACTTTATTTAAGAGAAAAATAAATAGATTCGTTTAATTTCTACTTTATCTATATTTTCAGAACGGGAACAATGCTCAGTGTGTATTCTGGGACTTTGACGACAAAGCCTGGTCCCAACGTGGTTGTAACAAGACGAGTAATGATAGCAGTGACAGGATTGAATGCGAGTGTAATCATCTGACTAACTTCGGAATTCTATTGGTACGTGTTAAACTCTTCGTCTGAAATATCTTCACGTAAACTGATTCATTCTTAATCTTTTTACTTAATTGAACAGGCTAAATCTGCCAGTCAGGAGTTTATGCTAAAATATGTTAACAGGTCTTTTCCTCAAAGGTATAGTGATAAGTATATATAAAATGATTCCATCCATATCAGAAGCTTATTACATAAACTATATTCTATATTCTTTAAAACTACCCAAGGACAAAAAACTGTGAGGTACAGAGGCCAGGTCCTCTGTAATTGATTAACCGATAACATTATAAACTCTGCACCACTCCAAAGCTTCAAAGCAAATTTATTTATTTAAAAAAACATTCAATATGATATGATTAGTTTGGGAATTTACCCCTTCAAGTAACTTTGCATTTGTATTTCCTCCAAATACTGGTTTATCATCTTATCTCCCCCTTTCTCGCTTATTTGCTTTTTTAAGGTATGTATTTGATTGTTTTTGGAATGGGGGAAAATAACTTAAATGAAAAAGACACGTTTGCCGTATATGGTAAATAAATTATTAACCAAGATCCAAGATCCCACGTATAACTAATTTGATTAATCGGGCACGAATTTTTACAGCAGTTTTAAAGTTATTATATAGTACGGTTTATCAACTACATTTCAAAATAAAATGTCGTGACCCAAAGTTTCGTGGCCTTATCAAAATGTTACGAAGTGGGTATTTTTTCTTAAATATTTTTGTTGTTTGTTTGGTTTTGTCCGTACAAAAAAAACGTACATGCATACATAATTTCTATGAAAATAAAAATGTAATGACAATTACTTATACATTAATTCGGATGGATCGCTCTATTCAGAGCAATTCATTTAATGGCTCTGTTCTTTCGAGAGGTCCGGATTCGTTTATTTCCATCAGGATTTTGTCCCAGTCCTTCATTAGTCTGGGAGCACTGTGATCTATTAGTAAAGGCCCTTGACTCGCTAGGCCGGTTCTTATTCATACCTCTGTCGCCCACCGGTGCCGCCCACATTTCCTGCAAGCCGCTGAAGATGGCGTACTCAACGAACTCGGACGCCCAGCTTTAGTTTTTTTTCCGCCAGGCTTTTCAGAGATCACGCCATCTTCGGCTTGCAGAAAGTAGGCGGAGATCAAGGTGGTGGAGATTTAATATTAAAACTATTAAATCGGCCAGATTCTAGACTATTGACTCACATACGAAAGGTCGTATCCAAGATTCGATCCTTTCCTGTGCTTCCATCATTGGACAAGGTGCTCACATTTGTCCCTCTAAACCCAAGGATTTTTATTGAATACCGGGAAACACTGGGATGATAATAATAGTTATTGAACATACGAGGTTCTTTTTTCATATAATAAAATAATGTATTTGATTCTATTTCTTTGATCAAGTTAAAAACTGCTTTTCCTATATTTAATTCTTCACTCCATCGTAAAAAGAATCAGGGTGCAATACCCAATTTGGCAAGACGGGGTAAATAAGACCCAATTATAGTTTTATAATTTTACTTTATTACGCCTATAAGGTCAACGTGAGATTTGATATTCGAATCCCAAAATAGGGGCTCACCTTGTCTTTAAGTGGACGATTTCAGAATAGATAACAGTGTCATGTTTTCTCAGTTAATTTCGAGCCTTCATTGTCTTTCTGTTATAGGATATATATGGAGGAGAACAATTATCGGTTGAGGCAGATTTCATCCTCGAGATCGTTAGCTATGTTGGCTGCCTGATGTCAATCTTGGGCCTTGTTATGACAATCTTTACATTTGCCACAAACAAGTGAGTACCAAAAACAACTGCCAAATTATTATTGTCTTTATAAATAATAAGAAACCATTTTTGTTCAGCACACGTTCCGCTTAAATTCATATTCGTCTTTGTTGCATTTAATATTGACATCAACATTTAGTAAAACAAATACATGCCTAAATTGAGGAGGCGCGATAGCTTAGTCGGTTGTGGAGTAGTGGCCTCGTAATCCGGTGACCCGGGTTCAAAACCAAGGTGATGCGCTATAGTGCCCTTAATTGATCCTCATCATTTACCAGGTCCCTTGGAGAGGACCAAAAACCGTCGGTCGTCTGGATGCTTACTTACAAACATTTATGCTTTATTAGCAGTCTGGTAAAATATTAATCATCACATGTTAATACGATGACGATATTATTGATCGCCTCCAAAGTAGACCGTTTCGGAATAAAGCTGTCAACGATATTAGACATAATGATAACAGAATGTGATTATTCTCATCCTAACCTGAACCCTAACTGAAAGAAATCAAATAATCCTCTCCTGCAAAAAAGTTATTCCAAGTCAGCCTGAGACTTCCACATGTTCGACTGAAGGTCATTTTAGGAGATATAAGGAAATGGTAAATTTGTTTATGAATTTGGTTATTCCATTATGATAATGCAGCGTTCACAGAGTGTCTTCTGCCTTTCTTTTTCGTCTCTCAGAAAGCTCCGAGACCAGAAACACATCCAGATTCTCCTATCCCTCTGCTGTGCTTTACTAGGACTCTATGTGGTCTTTATAGTCATTATATCAGTGGACACTGAACGAGATGTGACTGAGCTCTCCCCTCTCCCTTGTGCAATCCTGGCTGCACTCCTCCAATATTTCATCCTGGCAGCTATTTTCTGGATGGCCGTTGAGGGCTTCAACATGCATAATCTCCTCGTACTGGTCCTAAATTACTATTTGCCACGGTTTATGAAGAAAGCTTCGTTGATCGCATGGGGTAAGCTTTCATCTGCTCCATGAATTAATGCAAGGGCGTCACTTAGATGAGACGATGGGACATAGGTTGTCTCCCTCCCCTCCCCCATTCCGTCGGCAAACATATGAAATAAATGTATCCACAGCAGTTGCCACGCTATAAATAAGAGGGCACAATATATTGTGCGTTATTCAATGTTTTCTGTGTTTTTGACTATACTCGGTTTCCAAAAGATGTGTTTGCTGAGAGACGAAAAGGAAAGAATATAGAAAGTAAGAACCGAAAACAGAAAGGAATTAGAAAGACAACAATAAAGAAGAAAGGAAAAAGAAGAGGGAAAAGACAGGGATAGGAAGAAAAGGACGAATAGAAACTTGACCACTCTCAAATTGTTTGCTCTTTTTGTAGGTTGCCCTTTGTTAATAGTCGGGATTACTGCAGGTGTTTCAAGACAATACTACGCACAGACAGATTTGTAAGTTTCTTCATGCTGAATATCCTTTTTTAACACATCGGGTTTTTATATTCCTCAGCCGTCGAAGTTTGTGCAGGAGAAATTAATTCTGCTTTATGAAGACAATAGTATAGAGATATCGACTGCTGGAGAGAACTGGCTGTTTTTTGTTTTACCCAGGCGCACCTCGGGGTGATAGCAGCGGATGCAACTTTCCCCAGAGCCAGTATAGAAACAGCCAGTACGTCTTCGAATGTAAAAGCAGTCGATATCCCTTTTATATACCGAATTGGCACAAAGATATACCAAGAATTCCCTCCTTATCCTTTTATCGAGTAAAGATTGGTTAAAACAACACAGACAATGCGAGAAACTGTCTGTTTATCTTTGCCGGAAGAAACTGAAGACCGTTTTTTTTTTTTAGACAAAAAGCACTGGATGGTGTCCGCGCTCGTCCATGGAACATTTTAACACGTAAATCAATGGGTATCGCAGCAGGATTTTATTATTTTCCCCATGATCGGAATTTTGAGGGATCTCACTTTATAGATTATTAGTCGGTTTTGGCTTTTTTTAGTTTCTTTACGAAAATGGCTAAAATCAAGACTATTTGACCAATTAGATTGCTTGATGTTTTAAGTGAGGTATATAATGTTTTATATCTCATATGCGATTTGTTTTTAATCTTATACATACTCATAAATGTGAATGTTAGATATAGGCCTGCCCAAAGGACCGAATGGTGAAATTATCGATTTCTTCTTAAAAGGCCTATATTATTCTGTATATGTACTTTGTTATCATTTTGTTTAATGATTTTATGATATGATTTTATAACCTACTGTTACCTTGTTAATCCTCTGTTAAATCTCTCAATATGTCACCTTGTTGATCTACTGCGAAGATCAAGATACCTAAGTATATTTGTAAAGCGCTTAGAGACATTTGTATTAAGCGCTATATAAAAATGAAATATTATTATATTATTATTATAAATCTTGATCTAAGGAGACACGAACAAACGTTGTCGCGACAGACCGAATTTCTTGTTCTTTGACACTCTGTGAGATATATCACATCCAATTCTTTTGGTATCATAATTTTAAGAACACGATCGCAAAGAACTTAAAAATCCCGAAAAGGGCTATTTCAATAGCCTGTTGTTCCGCCTATATATTTGAGGGTTGAAACTCCTTATTCCCTCCAGTAAATAATTGCCACACTCTCACCGCTTTTAAGAGGTGTCTGAAAACACATTTTTTAATAATTTGTTCTAATGGTCCTCTTTTTATTGTAACAAAGTTGTTGTTTTCTTATGCCTTATCATTTGTTTTTAATATCATAATTACTATTATGTAATATGTCAGTGTAATTTCGCACATTTCTAAAGGTGACGCACATTTACCTAAAGTCGTGTTATTCACTCAATTCTGAAATATAAATCTGTTAAGATGATGTTTTATTTCATTTCAATTTTGTGTTATAGTTGCTTCCTTGCATTCTGGCCTCTGATCGGTGGTCTCCTGATACCCATTGGTGTCGTCATGATCTTCAACATTGTCATTTATGTTCGGGTTATCATGCGACTGAACAAAACTATGAAAGGAAAAACAATGGACAAGACGGAGAAGCACCAGCGGAATCGACGATTCCAGAACGCAGTTTGCATCTTGACTCTAATGGGTCTCACGTGGTCTCTTGGCTACCTGAGCATCATACAACCAGCCAGTGCGGTTGTGCAAGGAATCTTTACTGTACTGAACTCTCTTCAGGGGTATTTCATCTTCCTGCTGTATTGCGTTAGACAGCCTCAGGTGAGAATGGCATGGCGTTCCCAGTTCAAATGTTGCTTACCTACATATTTCACGACGCCCTCTGCGGCCAGTACCGGTTCTGGAAAACCCAGCTCAACGCTCAAGAACAGCTCAGTAGACCTGAAGGACGGCCCGCTCCCAGCTCGGACTCCAGCGGAAATCCATCCAGAGACAGGAGGCTAGCTCTGCCGAAGAGACTTTGTAGAACTTTGTATGATAATGCTGGTACAGAGTGGTGAAGATACCATGTAGAACTTATGGATTTTGGATTGGACCATAAGGTCGTAGAAATACACACATTCAAGTATGTTTTTGACGCATTTATAGCAGTTTATTCCGACCGTTCTATGAATACATCACGTATCTCTTCCGTACAGATCTTCTTGTAGTTGAATGAATTTCCGTTCGGATTATCATTATTCGAACTGTTGGCGGTGGACTTCTAATTAGAGGGTTTTAATTTGATATGATTATTTCCCTTTTACGAGTCAGTAAATGAGCGGTATTTTGATGCATTTTAAACATATGTTTATGATGTTTACATTGTGATTATTTCGCCTGGTATAATTGAAATGGGGGTAACCTATGCGTACGCTGCAAACAGAACAAATATTATTTTATTATATACATATTGACAAATTCAATTGAAAATTTCACCAATTAATTTCACCAATATTATGAATGAAACATTGTAGATAGTAATAGGAAAATGTAAGATGTATATATTGAATTAAGGAAGATAAAATTATAACCCATTGGGAAACTATATTTATGATGCTGCTACCGGCAATGTGGTCCATATTTTCTACCAGGTATATCCTTTCCCCTTCCATTCTTGATCAAATTATCATTTCTTCTGCCAAAGAAAATACGGAGGCGCTATGGGCCCTTGGTAGAGCATTGGACTCTTAACCGGCGATTCCAAGTTTGAAACCAAGTCGAGGCGCCAGTGCCCTTTGGTAAGGCATTACTCCTCATCGCACTTGCTTTCGGAGATGACTGAAAGTCGTTGATCCCCTGGGTGCTTAATTACAATTCAAACAAAAGCTTTCTTAGTAGTCAGGTAAAACAAACAAACAAGAATAGTCCTTATTGTCAAATTTTGCATTTTTTACATTGCATTGGTGATCCGACATGATTGTCTTCATATGGCTGCGGTTAGGGTACAATCCTCCATAATTCGCGTTATGAATTCCATTGGGTAGGAAATGGTTGCAGGAAAATCTTCACAGGAGCACATTTAGCCTTTTGACAAGGCCTCGTGACTCTGGCTATTTCCAACCCTAATTAGCCGGTGAGATGAATCTAGAGACCCGGGAACACACGATCGAGTGGCTTTACTTGGCTGGGCCACTAGCTCTGGCGTTCACTCGGGTTTTCGCGATTAGTCTCTTTTCAGTCGCTCGGCGTCTTTCAGACATGAGGACTTGTCTAAAGGCTAGAACAGATTTGACCTACAACCGTCAACAATGATTATACAGAGAGTGCCTTGATTTCCTTCCTTCTTTCGTTTTGGCTTGACTGATGATATGAAGCTAATAAACCCACATGAAAAAAATACTGTGATGTTTTTTGTCTTTACTAAAATGAATGTCCTTGCACCATTACGACGTATTGTCTGAGTCAATTTATTTATGGAAATGATGTCGCCCACTATCTCTCTCTCTCTCTCTTTCTCTCTCTCCCTCTCTCTCTCTCTTTCAATGTTTTATAACCCTTCCCTATCCTTTTCTGTTTATCTCTCCTTCTCTAATATACACACACACGCACACGCACACACACACACACACACACACACAGACGCACAGATACAACAACATAACAAAAAAAGCCCAATGCAAAAAACAAAACAAAGCACACCTCAACAAAAAAAAAAACTTTTTAATTTGTTTTATTTTAAGAAAACAAAAGTACCCCGGCTCTTAATAATTTGGTCAAGCGACAATCTGGCTCTGGGGTTAGGGATAAGTTTCCCATTTGTCGAGTACAGAATCACCACAAATTTCTTTTCTTTTTTTCTCTTAGGCGCTTTCACGCTTGGGATATTACTCCAAATATATAGTGGATAGCATATTACGACTGTCCTCTAAACAGAAAAGACACTCCCGAGTCTTTAATCTTTTAAACAAATAAAAAATGTTGCTATTAAGTGTGTTGGAAGATTGGGAAATGTTGTAGTGTCCGGCGCTTCGTCATATGGTGCCCATACCCTTTTAATAGTAATTAAATCTTTCAAAATTACAAAGATTTCCTTCCAAATTTCACCAGTCTGCTTCTCTGGTTTTTCTGCTCTTCTTTTAGTCTAGAATGGTTTGCTGTAAGGGAAGGAGTTTTCTTTACTTCTTTCTGAATAGCAGTCCGGGCGCTTATACTTGATGCTTCATGATGCATATAACAATTACGTGTTTCTATTTTTAGAATCAAATTATGCCCGCTTTGATTTCCTTCCTTCTTCCGTTTTGGCTTATCTGTTGATATGAAGCTAATATACCAACATGAACAAAATACTGTGACGTTCTGTGTTTACTACAATGAATGCCCTTGCACCTTAACGTTAAGGTGCAAGGACTCAGTGAGTCAATATGTAGGGTAATATATCCCCCACCACACACACTCTCTATCTCTCTCTAATGTTTTTTTTAAATAAACCTTTACTATCATTCTCTCTCTCTCTCTCTTTCTCTAATATATACTCACACTCACATGCACACACATGCACACACACACACACGCACACACACACACACAAACAAACAACAACATAACAAACCAAAAAGCCCAATGCAAACAAACAAACAAAGCAAACAAACAAACTTTCCAAAATACATAACTTTCTAACTTTTTATCCGATTTCCTTCAAAACTTTCACCAGTCTGCTTCTCTGGTTTCTCTTCTTTAAGTCTAGAATAGTTTGCTGATAGGGTAGGATTTCTATTTAAAAGTTCGTACTTCTTTCTGAATAGCAGTCCTGGCACTTATACTTGATGCTGGCTTCCTGTTTTCTCGAAATAACTGTCATACAACTTTCATAGGAAAACAATTGTTCCTGTTTTCGCTCTCTCTACACACAAAGTATTTCCATCTCCTTTGCTTTTTAAGAAATCCATTAACAAAAATTAATCATGAACTCTCTGATTGGTCAATGATGTGTAATTCCTTAACGAGGGGCGGAGCCTAACAATGATTTCCTCTGCAATGCAATAGCATGTCAATAAAATGACAAATACACATCATTATAATAATGCAATGTTTCTAAACTCTTGGAAATAATCACAATGAGGTACTGAAGTGAGCAGACTGCACGTGAACAAGGTGAAGCCGCATCACTCTTCTTTCCAAAAGGCTTTGACAAAAGTAAATTTCCGTAGTGCAGTGCCATCCAGTAAAAAGCTCAGGTAAACACCATCTTTTTAAAATTACATCATATAGTATATACATTTAACGACTAAATCATTCATATCCTTATCAAGTGTTTTTATAATTTTCTTCGAGTATGTGTACAATTGATTTTTCCCAATAATTTAAATATTAATGTATAAGGCCCTAATTCGACCAGTCCACCCTTCATTCTTGAGTTAAGAAAAACACACACAAATAAACGTTAGATTTACAATAGGTATGAGTAATTATGTTTACATTTTTTNTTAGGGTAGGATTTCTATTTAAAAGTTCGTACTTCTTTCTGAATAGCAGTCCTGGCACTTATACTTGATGCTGGCTTCCTGTTTTCTCGAAATAACTGTCATACAACTTTCATAGGAAAACAATTGTTCCTGTTTTCGCTCTCTCTACACACAAAGTATTTCCATCTCCTTTGCTTTTTAAGAAATCCATTAACAAAAATTAATCATGAACTCTCTGATTGGTCAATGATGTGTAATTCCTTAACGAGGGGCGGAGCCTAACAATGATTTCCTCTGCAATGCAATAGCATGTCAATAAAATGACAAATACACATCATTATAATAATGCAATGTTTCTAAACTCTTGGAAATAATCACAATGAGGTACTGAAGTGAGCAGACTGCACGTGAACAAGGTGAAGCCGCATCACTCTTCTTTCCAAAAGGCTTTGACAAAAGTAAATTTCCGTAGTGCAGTGCCATCCAGTAAAAAGCTCAGGTAAACACCATCTTTTTAAAATTACATCATATAGTATATACATTTAACGACTAAATCATTCATATCCTTATCAAGTGTTTTTATAATTTTCTTCGAGTATGTGTACAATTGATTTTTCCCAATAATTTAAATATTAATGTATAAGGCCCTAATTCGACCAGTCCACCCTTCATTCTTGAGTTAAGAAAAACACACACAAATAAACGTTAGATTTACAATAGGTATGAGTAATTATGTTTACATTTTTTCCCCCTCTCTCTCTCTCTCTCTTTATATGCCTATAATATCTAACACAAGTTGAAAATAAATAAATGATTCCGTTATGAAGCTGAATACATGTCTTTGCGAAAATTCAAACATTCAGACGTTTCACGGAATAATTTATCTTCAACTTAAACATATTCATTTGTTGTTGTTGGAGGTATTCCGAAGCCCACTACTATTTTTTTACTACAACATTGTATATGATGTATATGTATGAATGTGTGTTTGTGTGTGTCTGTGTGGAATTTGAAAGGAAATTAGGGAATCGTCACATTTTCTTTCGCATTCTGCGGTATACGTTTTTTTCGTATATTCATGTTTATACATGGTAAGGAATTTATTTCATTCCTCATAAAAATCATATACAATACATACGTAGTATAACAAATTGAATTTTGATATGAATAAATACATGTAGAAGGGTAACATTACAGATAATAAGAATACAAGAAAATTAACAAGAAAATAAGTTCAGAAAGCAAATTTATGTCGAATGAGGGGCAACAAAAAAATAGCATTTGGCCTTGTCGAACGTTTACCCTTAAAGAAAGTACATATTAATTAACATCCCATTAAGGACAAAAAGAAAGCAGGTGGAAACAGTAGAAGGTAAATGGAAAACATAATACATAAAAAGTATAATTATATACAAATCTATCCGTCATAAATCAAGTATGATATTCAAGTTGCTGAGTACAACTTTGATAAAAACAATCGAAAGGAAGGTTCAAAAGTATTTACGGAAGGTTCATTCTTTAGATGTTTTGGAATAGGTTTGGAATAATGCACCATAAATGACGACCATGCACATGTATATATATAGATAGGGTTTTTGCAGAGAATTGGAGATCGTATGGAATTGGAGACCACAACGCCTGAACCCATCACTGTCTGTCCATGTTGGCTTTAATATAGCGCCATATTTGGCCTTTAACAGCACTACTGCATATATCCAATTAATTTCAAAGACTACAATGCGTTCTTTCTCCAAGAAAATTGGCAACATTGGCAAAATTGACCACGATAAGCAATTTTGATTGTAAGATTTTGCTCTGATATAAAAACACATCTTTCACTGGATGTTATGATGTATGCAGATGTTTAGGGGTGGCTCTTAAAAAGTAGTTTTAAAAGGAAGTTTATGAAGTGCGCCAACCATCACAGAAAACTTATGGCCATTGTGTGTTGTGAATGGGTGGTGCAATACACATTATGAATGGTGTCTGATCAGAAATGTGTGTAGGCAATGGGGGACACCAAGTCCAAGATGGGGGCCTACTTTCCCCAGTTGTTCATTTCATGTTGAAAGGCACTATCATGAAACATAATTGGTTGTTTATGTCACCTTTCTAATTTGAATGCATTTCATTTTTAGAAGTTGTGTCTTTCTGTGAGTTTGATCAATGTAAAAGTCACATTGCCAGAACATTATTCTAAAAGTATATAAACGTAATTTAAAGCAGCTTAATTACTGTAAACCAATATTTTGGGCCACATTGTTTTAGAATCGTTTCAAAATTACAGTAAGTTCATTGGCTGCATGTATCTCTTTCAAACGGTGTTTAAACTAACTATACTAATTCCATTTTCATTCAAATTGTATTTGAAATGTCTTGATTTGTAACTGTTCCTTATGAACTACAGACGTAGGTAATGAGAGACCTTTGTTGACGACTTCATCAATTATTGTTATGTTATTAATCAGCTACACCATGACTAAAATTTTGTTACCAAATAAAGAGAAGAAGTTACCGAAGAGAATACACAACTTTCTGTATGTGTAACATTTTTCATGTTTATGTAAATTATGCAAATATGCTCAGGGTCTCCAGTTCCCCACACCTACCCTATAAATAGGGACAGCATATCTACATCTAGTTGTTCCAAAGTTATGTTCTAAATTTTAAATCATTCTAACAGTATGACGCATATCATTCAAACACAATGATAAAATCTTTGAATTTTATCGTGATTTAAAGATTCATTTGTTTTCAGTGCAAATATTTAAACGATAAACAGAGTGAGTCAGAAAAAATGTCCCACCTTGTAAAAGTTGTATTGTTTGAAGTATGATTATTTATTCACGGGTTTCATGATATGTTTTGATTATTCTCCTAGTACATTAAGGTACCACTTTCATATTGGGAGGATAACTCTATCAAGATATATCATGAAACCCATAATTACATATTCCTACTTCAAACAATACAACTTTTAAAAGGTGGGACATTTTTTTTCGACTCACTCTGTAGAGCGAAATAACAACAAAAACGGCAGCAACTAAAATTTTTCTCCCGATGCTGGCATGTAATAGTTTTATATCACAATATATATGTATTTAGAATTTTAATGTTATCTTGTATATGCCTGTGAAGTTCAGTTTATTGCTGCAAACCATGTTTAATACATATGGAATTTTGAAAGTTGTGATCACTCTATTCAATTTTTAAAACAACACAGTTTTTATAACACCACCCCAAAATCGGTGTAAAAAGCATGCTATAGTTAGTATGGAAGGATACTAATTTGCACATATATGTGTATTAGGCCAACCTTTTTCAATTGTGCTCTTGACATTTTTTTCATTATGCCTGATCTGACTAATGAGCATGCAATTTTGTCCACTTCTTGTGGAAGGTAGGCTTGTTATTCATTATCTTGCACTTTGAAAAAATATTAGTTTTGCAAATTCATGAGTAAAGTACGTTTTGATGAGTAATGATCATGTCCGGGTTCACAACAAAGCGGTATATAGGTATATCAAAATTTGCCCTTGCAGCGTGTGTTAACATTTGCGCGGTTTGTACATCCAAATAATACACATGCTATAAGCTGTGAAATTGTCTTCAAACAGTTCGGGGGGAAGGAAAACCACCAAATGCATTTTCGTTTCGTTTCTGTAGTCATGATGGACGTGACCGGCAACTTCTATATCCTGTTACAGTTTGCTCCGGACCGACATAGCCTTGGTCTAATGATGTGTTTCTTTATTCATTGCAACCAAAAGGTTGGATTTCAAATGCAAATAAAAGATTAAAAGCGATACATAACAATGGTAGAACTAGTTTAGGGGTGATGTATAGTAAATGTATATAGAGTAAACACACTGCGTGGTATATGAATACATGAATTAATAACAACGTGG
>BEXV01002533.1:42587-59581 GCA_003118195.1 Hemicentrotus pulcherrimus
GGGGGGGGGGTGGGTGCAAATTTTCAAATTTTCGAGGGCCAAAAAAATAATGTCATCACTACCGCACCCCCGGCCCCCCACCACCACTGAGCGACTTTTCGGCCGGCTCGATTTTCAAATTTTCGGGAGCAACAAGAAGAAAAAAATTGGGCCCCATCCCCTGAGAAATCTTGGATCTGCGCCTGGTTGGGCTAATTGGAGCTTAATTGCAAGGCAAGAGGACTCACAGAGCCTGAAGGCCTACCCAGCTCAGGAGTGACTTCTTGCTTGGCTAGAGCATCGAGCTTGTTTAAAGTGGGTGCATAAATGATATGGATGGCCTTGAGTAAAACCTGCATTATTTTCTACTAAATGGTAATATCTCAAAATTTCTGAAAATAATGAACCCCCACCCGTTTTTTTCAGTAGGCCTGCAGTAAGTGCCCCCCCTTACTTACACTGGATCCGCGCATATAATTCAGTGTCTTGATGAGATGCGGGTCATCGAGGTCAACATTCCTGGAGGACTAAAATGGATCCGCACTTCTCCTTGTAGACTTTTTAACTGATGAAGACTCTTTCTACATCTACTGTAATGTATTGTGAGAAAAAAAGTTTCCAATAATGTTCTAAGTTCAACAGTTTCGATATCGCGTCGCCAGCGCCAGCTAGCCGCGCCGCGCCGCCAGTGCTGGTGATATCGATATCAGAAGGAGGAAGATGGCTTCATTTTCCAAGCCCCCAAGTCTGACGTTTGGAGTCGACACAGTAGAACTTGACAGAGCCCTTCATAATTTGGGTAAGTAACAAAGAATGGGGCAGGGATAACGTGTAAATGATTCCTGCTCTGAAACGAAGTTAACATTTATACCCCTATTGTACAATCTTAATATAACTAACGCTAACTTTCATCGAAGCCGGGTCTTGGAAGGCGAAGGCAAGTTGTTTGAGTAGCCTGGGCTGGCTGGCCCTGGGTAGGTCTAGGTATGGCCTTCTTACTGCCGGCCGGCTGCATCGAAGGCTTTGCATTGGTGTGCGATTGTTGTTTGGTACGATGCCGATATGATGCAATTTCCTATCGGACCCGGATAACTGTAAGCTGTTGGGTTACCGTTTATACTGCAAAAAAGAGCATCAGTCGGCATTAATACTTGTCATCTTTGAATTTGTCAATATAGATCTAGGTCTAGAACCTCTAGATCTAGATCTACTTAAAAAATAAAGCTTGCATGCAATTGTGATATGAGATTTTAGCCTTGTCCCTGCCCTCTGCCTTGCCTTTGCCAAAGCCGCCTAGATCTAGATCTAGAGTAGATCTGCTTCTCAACTGTCGCTTTGTGCAGTTTATTTGGTATCATTCATGATTCATAAAACTTTTGTTTTCTATTTCCTAGAATTCGAAAAGAAGCAACAGATCCAGGAGCTTGAGAAGGAAAAACAGCAGATTGGGAGTAAGTGTTTTAGGTCTTTGCAAATAGATCTAGGTCTAGGCCTACTAAAAATAGTCTGTTTGGAGGAAGAAAGATGTTGTTGATCATTATTTCAACTAGTAAAATAGTCAAGACTCTAGTCTAGAACTAGAAAGTCTACTGCCCTTCTGCCTTCTGGTTCTAAACATAAAAAATAGATTCCAAAATTTATAGGGTCCTTGATATCCTCAGCATCAGATTTTTTTTTTATTTGGGATGATATTATATGTTTTGACAGATGATTGATTAATCTTAGATTCTACTGCAACCTTTGTTTTTTTGCAATGTGCAGAAGAAAAAAAAAAACAATAGTCAATAGACTCTAGGTTGCAGAAAATTATTTTTATAAAAAGTTTCAAACCTGCCTGATTAGGAAAACAACAGGATTATTACACAAAAATATAGGATTGAGAAGTATTAAAAAAATATTCAATTTGGGAGTATATTTAATTGTTGTATTAGTGAAAACAATTATATCAATATCTTTTAAAGGGGGATTAGAAAAAGTTGGTTATGGATTAGCCTTTAAATCTAATACAAGAGGATACATTCCCCCTTTAACAGGTTGGGTTTGAAATATTTGATAATTTCATGAGGGTTTATTTCCACACCATCTAGTTCTGGAAACATCTTTTAAAGAGAAGCAAGATGGAATCCAGAGAATGGAAGAGAAATTGTGCAGGATCGATGAAGAGACCAAAACCTGCCATAGACAATTCAGACAGAACAAGGAGCAAAAGGAAAGGTAGATGAACTCCAAAATGATAGGAAAACGTTAATCTCTCTTAACGGTAACATTGATGGAAATATATCAGGCATATTAAACATGATATTCATTTTCAGAAATGGTCATCGGAACTGTAAGTTTAAATGAAATGAATCTGTTTTTCCCCCCCCCCCCCTACAACTTCACACGTTTGCTTCTTTTTGTATTCTTTGCCATTTAAAGGAAGTCATTTCAAGTCATCCTATTTTTGATTTAATCTAAAAAGATTGTAGGTTGAGAATAGTTTAAAATCAATCTCTGGGAGGTATTAGTGTTGAAAGATAAAGTATGATTAGACTTTATCAGTAACTAATCTGATATCATGTGTTTCATCTCTATCCCATGCAGTCAGAAGGCACATGTATCTGTTCTGAACTTTCATCTTGAGGCTAAGAAGAAAGAATTCCAGCTGCTGACAGAGAAATATGAAGTTGAAAAGTAAGATAAACCATTGGTAATTAATAAATTATCAATTTATGCATAATTATTGCAAACTCTTTATTCTTTAAACTCATCTGTAAGTCTGTCAAAACCCCTACAAGTTTACATTCTCTATATCAATCTATTTCTGTATCTTTTGTAATGTCATTTCGTCTATTGATGTCTATCGTATGTTAGTTTTGACATGTTGTTCACTGCAAATGATTGCTTTTACAGTAACTTTACAACAATTTAATATCTATCGGTAATTTTTGTTATAATCATGAATTGCTTCTGGAAAATGGTTATTGAGAGGATGTGTACAAGCATTTAAGTTGTACAATTACAACAACAAAAAGTAATCATATTAATAACGACACCATTTACAATCCTTCCTTTTATCAAAGTGGTGGGCTGCAGAAAAGATTGGAACATTACAACACGGTATGGAAGTCCTATGAAGAGATCTACATGCAGCAAGAGAATGCACCGGAACTCATGAAATGGCAGCTAGAAGTTCTGCAACAGAAAGAAGCCGTCAAAGAGGGCAGGATGCAGATTGCTCATCTGCAGAAAGCTGAAGATGCAGTGCAGGAAGAAATCTGTGCCAGTAAGTGTGTTGATTCAGTGGTTTTATGTTTGGCATTAAGTCTAAAAAAGAGGAAATAAAAGTGAAAAATGACTACTATGAAAGTTATGGTAAGAAAGCTCTATGTTTACATCTACTTTTGATTTAAGTTTGCAGAGGTAATTCGTCACCGTTCTAACAAAAGATAGTAGTTTTATGATAGGATTTACATGTATAGTATGTTTGAAGACTTTAGTTCTGTTAAAATTTTTCATGGAAGTTCTCTTCGATTGCAATATTTCACTGTAATCATTTAAAATGATAGCATAGTATTTCGACATCTTATGCTGATCAAAATTTTCAGTGGACTTAGTTCATGTGTCGAAGTGTTCGTTGTTCCCTGAATGATGTTTTGATATATATGTTGTTGGCTGATTATTACCAAATCTTTCCTTTTAGGTTAGAATGATTTGATGAAGTATTTATAGTGGAGGAAATAAAAATATAATACGTCTACATCTACTGCTGATCAGCAATTACTTAAAAAGCTTAAAATATTGGGTTTATAGCATTATAAATAGTACTATTGTAAGGCATATAATGCTTATTCATATTGTAATCTTTGCAATCAGCGTTTATTGACTAGTGAATTTAAAGGCTATTGAATTGGTCATCATTTATGCTAATCATATTTAAACTGAAGAATGATAACTTTGAGGCTGGTGAGTTCTCTTCATCTACTTTTAAAATTCTGTTTCGTTATCTTTGACTTGTAAAGTAGGGCATTTAAAAATATTTTTAAATGTAAATATTTTATTTAATGAATTTTAATCTTTCATTGTACTCCCTATTGCAGATATGCCACCATTCCAAAGCATCACAGATTTCATCATCAAAATGTATCCTTTTGTATTATGGTCCTTCAAAAAAGATGTTCTTTATACATCTACTTGCAAAAAGAGTTTAGTAGGGGCCTGGGCAAGAACATATGCATGCATGACATATTGCATAAGAAAGGGTAATTAATTTTCTTGCCAAACAATTCTTAAAAAGCTAGATTTTGAAAACAGATCCGTTCAATGTGGAATCTACACACCCTAGGAAAAAAAAGATTATTTTTGTTCATATTACTCTCTGCTTAAAATAGTCTAAAAAATATCCATGCCTTTCAAATTCATGTGTCACTTCCTTGACTAATATAAATTTCTTAAACTGCCTGGTAGTGCCGAGATAAAGGTTTCAACTCAAGACACGCAAACGGAAACAGAGCAGCTCATGGATTCAATCTCGGTAGCTGAGAAGGAGATTCAAATCCTGCAGGATACCCAAGCAGAAATCATAAAGGTAAGGGGTTATTCCAACATTTGCTCAAGTACATAAAGTTAAAGTCAAAGTTCTAATTGGGTTGTAGGTTAGGATCAGGGTTTTGTATAATGTTTGGTCCAAGGTGAGGAGGCCAGAGCAACATCTGGCTATATACAGAAAATAATAATATGTCTTACCCTTACTAAAGATACAATAGCTTTAATGATGTTAGACTAAAGCACCTAGGAATGAAACAAAGGTAATTAGAAAAAATACACAGTTCTTCTGTTCTTGATACTAGAAACTGGAGGAAAAGAGGAAGGAGGAAGAACAGGAAAGACAAAGGATGGAGAAAGAAAAGGAGCAGAAAGAGAAGGCGCAGCAGGAGGAACTTGCCAGGTAGTTTACTTACAATTCGGAAATACATCATTTAATCAAACATTTTCAAGGAAGAAAATAAAGTGAAAAAATAAAATCAAAATGTCTGCTTTCATTTGATAAATATAATGAAATAAATTCTACTTTTTTGTAGTTTTCAAATCTGGACAGAGAAACAAATCTCAGGCTTCCCTTCTTTACTACTTTATTACTTTTAGTAAGATGAAATTCTTCCTTTTGAAGGCCTAGCTTAAAATTGTCATCTCCATATTCCATCCTAAACACTAACGAAGTACACATTTATTCCTACACTCGAGTAAGTTTATTGAATAAGAATTATGTCTTGGATGACATTATTCTGTAATGAAGGAAGGGATGTATTTGATGACGTATTGTAATATCACAGGAAGAAGAAAGAAGAACAGCAGAATACAGCCAACAGCAAATCCAGCATGTATAAGTTTGGTCAGTTCCTACAGCGAGCACCAACAGCAAGCCAGGCCCCTGCTTCCAGGCTAACCTCCAAGAGAAGTGCCCCCTCTAAACCACCCCCGCTCTCTGCACGCACCCCTCTCTTGATGCCCTCTCCAGCCAGCCATGGAAGGCAGCCCTTGAGATCTTCTGCTCCCAAAGGCTCTGGGCCTGCAGCAGGTGGTGGAGGGCAGCCTTCGGTATCTCAGCCCTCCTCCTCCAGTAGGTTCTTCATCAATGTCCCCCTTCGCAGTCCTGCCCTAGTGGATAGGGGTGGTAGGAGACCAGCTCCAATGCCATACATGGGTAATAGAGGGGCCAAATCACAGCAACTCAGTCAAATATCTCAGGTAAGAGTTGCATTTTATGAAATCATTTTTCCTTCAGATATTACAGAACTGATTAAGATTTGTATTTTCCATCCCAGATATAAGGCTGTATTCAGGTCAGCACCTTTATCTTAAAACGTCAGAGAACTTCAAATTATTGTGGAAAAATCTCTTCAAGTTGTTGTGTTTTGTAAGGAATTTAGGACCCATCTGGGAGACCTTTCAAACAACAAAACATAACGGAACAATTATATATATCGTAGTCATTAAAGTTTGACGGAACTAATTATTTCTACTTTTATGTCAATACTTGACAGGATTCATAAGTCAGGATATAAAAAGGTTGCTGGGGTGTGCAGGTGGACCACTACATCAGAGTTCCCCTTACTCTTATATGAAAAGTGCAGTTGGTCCTTACATGCAAAGGTGGTGACTCTTCCTGCACACAGGGCCTCCATTTAACATCCTATCAGAGGGACGTAGTGTTTTCACTTAACATAGCCTGCTTTTATGAAACGGGCTTCTGTCATCCTCCTGGGTGGGATTTGAAACCAAGATCTTTGGTTCGACAGGCAGACGCTTTACCGACTGAGCCAACTTGCCTCCTTGGATACCTGGGGTCTCCCTCTTGCTTTGTTGTGTATAATTTTCTCCTCAAGTTATTCTTGATGACATTTCCCCCCAGGCCCCTTGTGGTTAACCTATAACACAGTTATTCAATGCTCTGCATATTTTTCTCCTTTCTGTTCAATTTGTCCAGGTGATGGGCTCTCCAAGTGTAGCATTAGCTGATACCATGTACAATATGAACATACAGACTCCCACACGGCCTACCCATTCCAAGACGACACTGGGACAGGTGGTTGCCCTAGCAGCAACCCCACACCAGCAGCCAACTCTCCAAGTCAGCACTGGACTAGCTGATATGGGACCCGCTGATATGGGACCCGGAGGAGATGCACAGGTGTCTATTAAAATTTATATTATGAAACAGAATCATTTGAGAGAAAAAAAAATGAATTAAAAAAAAATATATTTTAAAGCAAAATGCCACCATAATGGGATGGGATACAGGAATAGAATGAAACCAATCTGTTGGTTAAATACCGGTAGTTGTTTTATCACCAAAATGGGATATCTCGCAGCTAACCGTCAGTTTGATGGTAATAATTCATGATGTTGAGCTTTATACAGTATTACTTGTATTTTTCTTGTACTGCATAGAAAATACTTTTAATCTGAATTACAAAGGAACTACATTGAATCACATACAAAATTGATGGAGTCTATTTAATTACCAAGTTTAGATTGGCAGTGGCTTGCAGATGCCTGTAACTCCTTTTAAACAAAATGAAATCAGTTGACTATATAAAAGTCATTCATTTAGGTTCATTTGTAGTAAAGGACTTGGTGATAGTTTTGAGCTGTTCTCTACTTTCCCATACAGCCGTCTTCCCTTGTATCGAGAGACCAGCAACCAGGAGGACCAGAGGATGGGGAGATGAGCTGCATTCCTCATCAGCTGATGGAAACGGGTCCCCAGGAGAATATTGATATGGATAGTGTGCAGGGTAGGCGACTCTCCCCCTGTTCACACACAACATTTTTCGTGATTAGGCGTGATTAGCTATACCGTTTCTCAATAGTTTTACGATGTAATATGTAGGTGTGGACGCTCACTAACGATACGTCGTATAACGAAACTAGTCTAACGAAACGCAGGTTTGGGCATCGTTTCGAACTGAAACTCGATAAAGAATCACGCCTAATCACGGACATTTTGTGTGTGGACGGAACTAGTATAACTAGTGTAACTAACTGGGCGGGGCTTAACGTGACCTCGCACGAAAGGAGACCTGACCTCTCATCTCCGCTTCTATTTCATGCCCGCAGGACATTTCGCTGTAGAATTTCAGGATTACTTTCTTCTGTGTGTGGACATCCTGGAATTTAAATGATTATTAGTTAACAACGTTTCTTGTGTGTGGACACTCTGAAATTTATATGATGATTCTTTATACGATGATTCTTTATAGAGTTTCGCGATAAATTGTTTTGTGTGTGGACACGCTGTATAACAGGGGTGTTGCAAGGGGAGAGGGGATGTGGGGGTAACAGCTGTTGCCCCATAAACCCATCATCCATGTAAGCTGGATGCCTACTTATTTTATAACCTGTAGTGAGAAAAGAATGTAGTTTTCAATGGGTTACCATATTCGTATTACCATGATTTGCAATGACTTACTGAGAACAGCAAAATTCAGTGTTCCTATTTGAGCATTTATTAAGTTTAAGATATGGAATATAAAACATCAACAACAACAAAAATTCAATCAAATTGGTACATTGTTCCGCTGAATAACCGACATAGTATAGTTACAAAATTACCCTCAAGTATAGATTATTAGTAATTGCCTGTACATGGTTTAATCTTGTACTTTAAATTTTTAGGATTTCAAATCAATAGAGCGTTCTCATTGTGATCCTTATCCTACCAGAATACCCACTAACTCCTAAGAGCAGCACAGATGGAGAGAGAGAAGATGAGACGAAGACTCCTCAGACACCTGGAGAGCAGTTTGACCTGCCAGGCTTCAAAGACTTCTCCAAGTCTCCCGGGTTCAGCTATTCCTGCCGAGCAATGTTTGGTGAACCAGGTGATGCTACGGAGGTAAGAGCTCTAGTCTCTTTGGAACCAATTTGAATGTTTTATCAAAGCCCCACTGCACTGCATATGGCTTCTTGCACCATATAGCAAACAACGCCTAAATGTCTGTTAATTAAGATCTGATGAGATAACGACAAACTACCGAGAAAGGCTTTAAGATCTCATCAATTTGGGAGTTCATTACAGTTTTTAGAACTATAAAATGCAGCGTGAATAGCGATGGGGCCAGTGTGAATTAAATTCACAAGCCCCTAGGAGATTATCTGGCTTCGTCAGATTTAATGACTTTGGAAGTGCCAAGTCACCTGGGTTCAGCTATTCCTGCAGAGCAATGGTTGGTGATCCTCACTATTCTAATGAGGTGACAGTTCTATACAGAATCTTTTTTTTTGGGGGGGGGAAGGGGGTTAGAATATTATGTTCTTGTTCCTTTTTAGTATTTTTTTCCCTCTCAGTCATTTCAAATCATGAATGCATCTTGAATTCAAATTATCGGGCCTATAGAAGTACATTCATCTTTTAAAAAGTGCAACTGAGGATGTAAAACTAACTTCTGTAGTGATAATAATTTGTGTCTAAACATATGTATCCAAAAAGTAGAGCATTTATGAATGTCATTTTCTTGATTCTTTTGACTTGTACCAGTTATGTGTTTTCTTTGTTATATGCCTTGTTTAGCTTTATATGTTTGATTAACCCGTGGTTCAGTTTTTGAAGATCATAATCATTACAAAACTGCTTGCCTTTGCTTTGCAGGACCAGACTTCTAATAACAACAACTTCCAAGAAAATCCCTTCTTCAGTTCCTTCTTTGGTGTGGTAAGTGCAAAGAAGCGTTTTATATATTATCATACTAATTTTCGTTTATTAAGTTATAAGATATTTAGTTAGTGAAATAAACTTGTCATGATAATGGAAAAGTTGCTGGTTGGAGTAGGAAAGACTTCCGACTCCTAACAGATAATGAGATGATGAATGTGGCTGTAATATTTTGTTACAAATACTTTTTGGCACTATTTAAAGGAAATAAGTTCGCTTGAACTCATGCATCCCTCTGGCAATGAATGAGCGTAATGAAAATACTTTTTCCAGACTTTTCACTAATTTGAGTACCTTCATATCGTTTGACCCTGGTTTGGCATTACAGAGCAGTAAGTTCTCAGATCGGCCAACCTCGCAGAGACCTGCTCAGATGTTTGGAGGGGGTAAGTGTTTGACAGCTATTGAGCGGGTGTTGACCAGTGTGTGAAATTTCCTTGCGACAAGTGATTTTGTATTATAACAATATCTATAATTTACAAGTTTTTTTTAATACTGCAGGACAAACATAATTCTTTTCAATAATACATAAAAGAAACCTTAGGTTACGCTTTTTCACTTTTTTAAACATCATGTATCTTTTTTCTAATGGACTTTTAAATAATTTCAACCAAATCTCTAATCAATTTTAATGAATGAATCCACAACGTTCATGGCCTTGCCGATCCAATATTTGAAAATATTGCCTATATTAAAGACAATTTTATTATGAAAAATATGAAGGTATTTATTTCAAACTAGAGAAATTAAATTATGTTTTACGATGAGGATTATATAAAAGTTTCCTAATCCGATGTTTTATTAGTAAAGGAGTAAAATTCATGCTCTGGCTTGCCATTTATAATCCCTTGAACAACACAAACAATCCTAATGTCTTATTCACAATTAGGGGGAAACCAGCCACCATCTATACCAGCAACACCACAGACCAACCAGGGCGGGGCCATGTCAATGTTTGGGAATTCCCCTACCTCACCTCAGCCAAGTCAGACCCAGCAGGAACCAGAGTCAATGGGATTCAGCTTCAATTTTGGTGGGGAATCCCCCTCCCAGACTCCCGCTGGTGGAGAGAACGAGAGTGGGGACAGCAGGCCTGGTGGGTTCTGCCTGTTCTAATTCCTGTTTTGCATTAAAGCCAGTGATATTGGTTTCTAGGTTGTTATCTGAATTTCGGCACTCACAACTCCTTATTTCCACATTTCTTCAAACTTCTTATCATAAATAATGTACAAGGCTCCAATAAATCTTGGTGTATGTATATGCATTGCTAATTCAGTATACTTAACTATGATCCCTGTCAGATTGCAACATTATGCAGCGAGTGCACCAGTTATATACATGTTACTGATATGTTTTAAGTATATTTCTTATGTCTGTATATGAGAATTATAGATGAGTAATAAATCAATATGTGTATCAGTGCTTCTTTTGGTGTAATGTTTGAACTATTACTTATATGTTCAAAGTGTTTGATGTATAGAAATCAATATTAACTTTTAGAAATATGTCTTAATCGTTTGCTCTAAATGCAAGGAAATTTATCATATACCTCTATCTTTCAATACTGTGCTACCAGTCAACTCTTGGTGGCGCCATTGGCACAAATATCATACACATTAAATGTTAATTATGTTTTGCATATAGGAGCAGAGCCTGTAGTAATTTGAAAAAAAAGCTTGGTTTTCATTAATGTGTACTTGAAAAATATGTTGCTTGGAAATGATTACATCCTCAAGTATTGAACCTCTTTTCATAACAAATATTTCTTTATGATTATATCTGTAAACTTTCTTTGACTCTTGTTATATAATAATTTATTGAAATTGGAAATTATGAACACATTGTTTTGGGTAATATATAAGATAAAAATTGATGCAAACATGAAACAAACGAGTTTGGTTTGAATATGGTTATATATGTATTGACAGTCATATTATAAGTACTTATGGACAGAGAATGCAATTTCAAACAAAAAAACGAACAAAAACTAATCATATATTTTGTAATGCCAATGCTCTTGCCAAATCTGAAGGAAAAAAATCCATATTAGTGAAACTGTCTTTTAAATTTGCTTTTATCAGCAATTGTTGTTTTTTATCTTCAGAAAAAAAGCCTTTACTGATAATTTTTGATTGTGTCCATCTTTAGAAAAAAGAAAGAAAATGAATATGCTACATTTACGATTAATAAACAACAACTTTAGGTGGCTTTCTTGTCGGCAAATTGTTTTTTCATCAATAAATTGTACTCTGTATACTCTAAGCCTAAGATTAGTCTAGGGTATTCTTTGATAGATATTTCATATCCCCTGATAATCTTTCCATAT
The DNA here is from genome assembly GCA_003118195.1 of Hemicentrotus pulcherrimus. NCBI lineage: Eukaryota > Metazoa > Echinodermata > Echinoidea > Camarodonta > Strongylocentrotidae > Hemicentrotus > Hemicentrotus pulcherrimus. The sequence continues at coordinate 54,086 of BEXV01002533.1, forward strand.
TTGCTCTCTATGTTTCTTAATGTTTTATTGCTCAGATTTCTAAATATCTATTAATATGAAACAATAAATCTGTTAAAGGTTCTCAAAAGTACTCATTGTATTTTCTATGATTTTAGTGTCCCCTTTATTGTTATTTTGTATTGCCAATTGTAGGGTGCATTACAGAGAGGAGTCAAATGCTATGGAAAAAGGAAGAGTGGAGGTGTGAAATGGCTAATTACATGCAATAGGAATATTAGAGTGGAGAAACTTAGCAAGAGAATAACGGGGGAGAGGAAAGAGAGTGAGAGTGAGTGAGTGAGAGAGAGAGAGAGAGAGAGAGAGAGAGAGAGAGAGAGAGGAAGGGAGGTTGAGAGAGAGAGTGAGGAAGAAAGTACGAGAGATAGAAGAAAGACAGTACCGAAGGGATGGAATACAAAAGAGGGTGGGGGAGAAGGGGGTTGAAAGTATTATATTTATATCGACAACATCACAAAAAATAAAAAGTCAAACACCTTTGAATCATCTTTCACAATATCAAATTTATTAACATCGATATTTATCATGGAAGAAAGCATGGCATACAATGGTGATTGTTGCGACAAAATAACAATATCAATATCAGATTCTCGCGTTCACATAACATCATTTTATCGTCAATAATACAACTTCTATGGCTAATACTATATTGGGGCTGGCATGCTAATGCAATAGGAAACTGTCATTGATATACATGTACACTTAAGAGATCACATGAGATTTGAAAGTTTTCGATATTGAAATATTAGCTTTGAAAAGAGGTGTATGTCGAGCACACTAGGAGAAAACAAATTGTGCTTTCATACATTTTTGATTGCGTTTCATCACATAGTATTTCGAAAACGTCCATATCCCCCCGCACCGCGTTCCACTACTTGCATTAAAGAGTAAAGCAACGCTAACTGGTCTGGCAAATTGCACCCCTGTTTTACCAATCTATGGAGACGTAATTTCAAACCAACTAGAATATCACAATTTCCATTAAAATCAGGAAAGATGCAAGGTAGATATCAAGATGATAACAACGATAATGATAAAAATAGTTTTACATTTTCACTAATCTTCCTAAGAATAATAATAATGAAAATAATAATAGTGGCTTTCTAATTATAGCGCACATGTCCGTCGCGTCGTGACTCTCTTTGCGCTGTTCCGATTATGCTGCCACTGCGGCGCTCTAGCATTTCATTTCAAGGAATTAATTCCTGCCAGATACCCATTTCGTCACCTGGGTCGAGTGTGGCAAATTTAGATCGATGTCTTACCAAGGGACATTAGTACCGTGGCGGGAATCGAAGCGAGGACCTTCTGATCGACAGTCCGATGACATATCCACTCGACCACGACACCTCATAGAATGTTGATTTATTCGATATCTTAGCCCGTGATCCATTCTGTTTGTTAATCAATCTCATAGACACAATGCTTACGTTTAGGGATCCATCATGGTATTGATAAAGCTTAAGTTAACAACAAATATATACAGGCTATCCTAAATCATAAATAAATATAAAAACATAACATCAATAACATCATTACTTCATTTAAATAAATGCATAAAAGAATGGTCAGAAAGCCAAAGCTACCAAAAGCCCTCTTCACAAATAAAAGCGAAAAAATATTACATCACAAGGTATTTTCTATAAAGGTTAAACACATACACGTTATACGAATAAAACTGATACTGATTTCTTACATAGAGTCAAGGCATTTGATAAAATGTCACACTAATAATTGAATACATGCTATTGGAATGTAAATCTAAATTACACCTACATATTCTAAATGGTAAATGCTAGCAATGTGCGATTACTTTGTGATTATTCACATGCCTATAGGTCTTACTAGAATCACAATGGTCGACAAAGTTAGATTGAGCCTTACTGTCTATACGGTATTCATTTTTATTCGGCGTGGGTTCTTTGACCATAAGAATAACAATAAGAGTTACAAAGAATATAATCATTATGATCATGTTGTTTTTTAATTCTGTGAAAACGCTTGCCTTATTGCAACATCACCAGTATTAGCTTAAAGTACATCTACATAATTTAATTTAATAAATGGTATTTATTTGCAATCATATGGACTAACACTGACATTGTGTATTGCATTCCCTTTCCCTGCTGTAAAATGTTTCATTGTTTCCGATAGGTTATGCACGACATTTCTATAAAGACGTCCACGTATTAAGACTTTGCAACCGGCTCATATAGTAGTTACAAAGATTGTCCATGTTTGAAAGTTGAATAACACTATATCCACATACCATTATACCTTTACAACATTAAGGTATGATAACTTGATTTCTATGAGCCTTATTTGGATGATAACTTGCGATATATAAGCATGCTAAACTATCCTGCACCGTAGGCCTATAAAAGATGATAGAGGAAGAATCTTTAAAAAAAGGTAAAATAAGCTGAAGGAGAAAAAGAAAGAAGGCACAAATGAAATGAGAAGGAAGGATACACAAAGGAAGGAAAGTTAATATGGTGTAACATGCGGGGGATACTGCTGGTGATGATGGTGATGGTGACAAGGGGCGATGATCATGATGATGACGGTGACGACGAAGATGATAATGAGGAAGGAGGATGAGAAGGAGAAGAAGAAGAAAAGGACAAAGAAATATGATGGAGGTATTGATAACGATGACAATGGTGACAATGGTGAAGATGACAATGAATAAAAAGAAAGATGAGGAAGATGAGCAAAAGAGGAAGAAAAAGAAGAAATTACGATGAAAGAGAAAATACGAAAATACGAAATATGAAGAGAAAGAGAGAGAGAGAGAGAGAGAGAGAGAGGGAAAAACAAGAAAGAAATAAGAAATACCCGTAATATACCTTTTCAATGAATCTCTTTCAAGCTTTTCAAATATTAATGTTTCCTCTATCATCTATCCATTGCATCACTTTCCTGTTCGTATCAACCACAATTTCGAATAAATAATTGTTCAAGTGTGTAAAAATCAAACATTAACTCTACGAATTGAAAGGGGTAGTAACATGTATGTATGAATCCTTGATTAATAAATAAGTAGTATTGTAGGGTTATTATTTGTTGAATGATCATCACAATGATTAATGAACCAGCGATGCCCCCCTTCCCCAATGGAGTCCATTCCTATCCAACAGGTGTTTGTCGTTACCCATCAAGGTATGTATCGTGAAGCATTCCTATAGCACCCCCCCCCCTCAAGCACCTCTAAATGACAGGTCTTTATCTACCAAAAGACCTAAAATGGTTAATAGTCCGATAAAATGTTATTGCTTTACTGTCGATTCGCCTTCCCGATACGAATCAGGCTTACATTTTAAGTCGGCTTTTCTTACTAAATTTCGGTTAAGTGAATTATAATTCCTCAGAGAAAGCATTTTTTTAAATTGAAGAGGAAAGTCGAAACCCTATATAAATAAAATTGAAAATAAATCAAATGCCCTGTGTTATCTTTCTCTGTACACATAATACGACGGTGAAAAGGCTTATAATGAGGACATGAATATATAAAAATCATAACTCTGAACGCAAATCTTCAGTTAATTTGGCACCTGTCCAAGATTAATTGTGAATTAAACAACCGTTATTTTATTACTTCAAATGCCAGTCATATGTACCTCGCAACATTTAAGATTCATGACGTGCAAGACCGTACACAACATAGCATCTGCCAGTGCTCAAGGTTGACATAGCTTTCATCCAGTTGACGTCAAAATGGGGAAGGAACAACATAACAACAAACAATAATAACTGTTAAAAAAAAAATCATTATTCTTAAGCAACATAAAGAATCCAGACAAAATGGATACCACTGAGTTGCAATACTGTAGTCACCCTAAAGTCATTGCATCAATCAATCAATTTCAAATGTGTTGAACAAAGTTTATCGCTTCCTCACGTTTTTAAACTGCATAATAATGCGCTGTGGTCAGTTGTCAATAATAATCATGTAGGAGCTGATTTCGTCGGCACCTTCATTTCATATGATCAAGATAACTGTTGGAAGCAGCTGTTGAGCTAATATGCTACTACATGTGGAACTGCGGAGCGATTGCTATTGATATCCACTTGCGTTTTCCTGCAATATTTTGCATCACTTTTGTTTTCAAAAATATCAACAACGTCGATAAGTATTTCGCATAATGTTATCACTTATTTTCCTCCTTCACATCAATATAAACATTATTAAAAATAGTCTTGAGTTATCATTATCTCTGATTTTAGTCTTCAGCCGGCGGCTCCCTTCCCGGTGATCGCTGAAGAAGCAATACCAGTGCTGTCACTGTTGTACAGATTACGAATACTACCAGCAACACCCTGTCTAGAACATGTGCCACCTTGCCCCAGTCCGATTTCAACTGGTTTTGTCTTTCCCGCTTCTTTTGCAGGTTTTTCATATGTTTAAAGATGTCGCCGCAGCTTCGTTCGAGTCGTGCCAGGCGCCGGTCCTGCATCGACTCCAACTCGCCCATCCCGCCGCCGACGTCCCTGTCTTCGAGTAGCATATCGGACTCATTTCCCGGCGTCGTCGCTGTGCCGAAACGAACGTGCATGCTGTTTCGGCTCGGCGTTTGGTTGTATTGATTTAATGTGGCATGCCCGGTTTCTGATCGCTGGTGGCTGCCATTTTGAAAGTTGTTCGTGGTGTAATGGCCGCCATATTGTCTGTAGTCGGAGCTATCACGTCCTGATCGCCGCGACCCAGATGAGCAGGGTTGCACACATAGCACCTTGGCGATGTAATCCAGTGCGAAGACGCGAAGCCAACGCGGGACGTCTTGCCCTTCAATCTTTCCACGCTCGTTGACGTTCAATACAAATACATTCATGGCGGTAGACAGGGATATGAGGAACATGGTGGCAGCGTAATATTGTCCTGTTGGAAAACGCGGAAAAGATAAAAGAAATAAAAAATCATTGTTAGATTTTTTACCAAAGGAAATATAAAACGTTTATTTAGGACGTAGAGTCATATGAAAGTTTAAAAGTACTATGTCCCATTTGCAGGCCAAAATAATGAAAGGTTACATTCCAACGGCATTTGAAAGATAATACTAATTTAGAACGGTTTACATTTCACAGATAGTACATACATGACATATTTATAATTCTTGCAAAGTTCTCCAGAATTTGATGCTGGCTGCAGAGAGGATATACTACCTTTATTTTTTACGCTTTGTTTAACGTCTTGTGTATTACCTTGGCTAGATGTGTCATGTAAATTGATTTTTAAACCGCATGGTAATATGTAATACAGTTTGTAGGCTACAACATAGGCCTACATGTACATGCTGAATTTTCATTGTCGCTCCTTGAGATCCCCAGGTTCTACGGATTTCAGATTTGCCATTCAACGAGGTCAATGACGTTTAATCAGACCCCCTTCCCTGACAAGCCGACAAAGAAGAAAACAACAGCTCGGTATACTTGGCTAATTGAGTGTCGCACACTTCAGCCCCCCCCCCCCCCCCCCCC
>BEXV01002534.1:14829-57594 GCA_003118195.1 Hemicentrotus pulcherrimus
GGGGGGGGGTGTCTCATAGTCTTATATTTTGAAATTTGGACGAGAATAGAATAAAGTGTAGAGAATATTTTGATGGGCGCCATGACACACTCAAACCCAAGCCCCGCCCACCCGACTCTGCGGGATGGCAAATAAAAACACGTGCAGGTAACAAGGGATGTTCGTGACAACGAACTGCCCAATGTCACAGTAAATTAAATACAAAAACGCACAAACAACAACACGAATGTTTCTTTATAAATCGATGCGGCTTCCGCGATTGCCACTCAACACAGGTTTCTCTTTTGGAACTTACTCACATAATAATCGACGCATAATAATCGACGCATTCGAAGGTATTTCTTTCGCTTGACCAGTAAAATACGTTTGACACCATCATTCGCGGTTATACGGAACTGCTTATATTTTGTTTACTTCTGGCTACCTTATCTCCTGTTCAGATTTTTTGTCTGTGATTCATAACCCGTATCTCACAATTTTTTACATAATTTAAGTGTCTAAATTCACAATTACCTTCTCAGTTCTGTTCATAACTAGAGTTTATTTAATTTGTCCATATGGTATGTTGTTGCTTTTGTCTTTGGTCTACATTAATAACTATGTGCAATCAATTGAAGAAAAACAATTACTACCAGTTGCTAAGCTTTGTACTACGTGACCAGGTCTTAATTCCTAAGCACAGGAAACCTTTCAACATTATATCCGATTTACCATTTCGCAAATGCCTCTGACAAGCCTAAAAAGAAATTCACATACAAATAGATTAAATCTTCAATTCCATTTCATTTCGTATGTATTTCATTGTCCCATGAATTGCACTTCTATGTACTCTATTGCTTTTCAATTTATATAAATTCATCACATAATTTGTTTCATCTGATACTGTCATCTGGAAAAATATGTAGACATAGAATACTCGAAAACCGTAATTGCCTGATATATATATGTATATGAAACTGAACTATATAATAGATGTTCAGTGTTGAATTAGTTTTGTAGAACAGTTTGATGTTTATCACGTCTATTTTAGCAAACAGTCATATCAGTATGACATTTTATCCTTTTTTTTTAAGTGTTTTTTTTTTTTATAAATGGTATCTTTAAATAAATGGTATTAATTCAATATGACTAGACACATAAAAAAAAAAATAGGGTCCATATACTGTTTCGCTCGGAATTTCCTAGATTACTAATTTCCCAAAACGGTTGTTCGTAATGTATCACACCAAAATAATTAACTACCCCCAATCAACACATTTTACAGAGCTCAGTTAAAAGCTAGCTGTCACATCTGACAGTGCACTTAACATCGTCATTTTAAAAGAATAAACGTAACAAGCGTCGCTAGAGTTTGATGCAAATGTATTAATTTCTGCATCTACAAAACTATTAAACTGTTAAAATGAAACTACAAAAAATGCTCAGGTTATCGGTCCGAGCTAGAAAATCCATCCTTTTCTTCAGATTTATTAACACATTTTTTAACGGTTGAACAAATATATTCGAATACCGGTTCTCTTTAAAGAGTTGTAACATTTTCTGACCAAGCTAAATAATAAATCCAACATTTCTTGTGAAAAGGGCTACAAGCTTTTAATCCACAAAGAAAGGATTAAATTCACTGTGGGTGAGATGTTTCATGAAGCCCCTTAAATATTTGTACATGGTGTGCATAAAAAACCAACATTTCGAACTAGTGTAATTAGGCATTCAATCAAAAATAGGGTCTAATCGACTCCTGGGCCCCGTTTCATAAAACTTATACCATAGATGGTAACTTTGCCACCAATGGCAACTACCATGGTAACGGGGCTCAACAGCCAATCAGAACCAAGGTTTCCATGGTAGTTACCATTGATGGCAAAGTTACCATCAATGGTAAGTTTTATGAAACGGGGCCCTGGTGGGAAAGATTATTTAAACATGTTTTCGGATCTTGGTTGTATTGCTGTTTTCCCATATCTATAGGTTATTTTCAATGATTATAAAAGTAAATTACATCAAAATTATCTTACCAAGCAGTGAGGTGGAGGGTGGGCATTGGTGTGTGTGTGTGTGTGTAGCACGCTTATTATTCAGAGATGAAAGTATTATCAATTTAAATTTGATATAGCACTTTAAAAAAAGCTATAAATATTATCATTATAGTTATTTTCATTATTATTATTATTATTATCATTATTGCTGTTATAATACCAATTTTTGTTATCATGCCTACAAAAGTCGACAAAGCATCATGATCAATTATTGATCAGAGTCAAATGACATAGGACTTCAGAATCTGTGACTTTCAAAGGCTTCTTCTAATTTGATCAATTTCAATTCTGATTGTAGACAATTAGGAGATTAAGGAGAAGGTGAAGCAGTGGGACAGGTGTTTTCATCTTGATACTTCTCGAATTCTTCGGTCCAGCTAGGCATGTCTGTATCCCGCCAAAGCTCATAATTCTTCACCCAGTCTTCGTAAACTTCCTCAACTGGAGCTGTGAGAATAAAAGACAAATGAAAATAAGTTACATGGGGCTACAGAATCATCTTCTTCCAGAATATATCGGAATAAATTAATGAGTAATAAGGAAACAACCCAACTAGATGGACATTATAATTATTTGTCAAACAACCTGTAATGACTACACTCCAAAAAATTGGCACCTCTAACAGAGTATCGCATATATATATATATATATACAGTACATATCAGAATGCTAACACTTTTTTCTCCAAAAAGAAACAGGTAGATTATTTGTGGAGCCAAGTCCCATGGAAGATTATTTTATACGCAAATTAACAATCAAACAAAGGTACACATGAATTATGACTTTCTAATAATCGTGGTGGCATATAATTCATTCAGGGGTTAAAAGAAGTCACGAAGCACGGAAGTCTTTGAAAGGTTCTGGATAAAAACATTTTTTCCCGAGTGGAGTTCTTAATTACCCGTTTGAAGGTGCAATCCCGTCATATAGTTCAGCCAGAAAGAACACGATGCCGCTCTCATCGCCCGGACATTGGTCATATTCAGAGATAATTGTTTGTATTCCTGTTCGGGGATGGTATATCTTGGCCAATCTGGGTACTCATCTGTCATCATTGGTTCGTTCGGATTTCTACATTCAAAAAAGTACGAATAGTATACTTAGTTAAACACGGAGTGAGTGTCCAACAAAAATATAATGACTGTGAGATCATTTTACCTCGATATATTATGTAATATTATTTGATTTTTGAAATTAGGCCTATTTGAAATACTAGTATCGAGTCTAAAAATTAGGCCTATTTGATATACTAGTATCGATTCTAAACATTTGGCCAATTTGAAATACTAATGTCGATTCTTAAAATTAGGCCTATTGAAATACTAAGATCGAGTCTCAAGTTGTTAAGAATAATAATGTAGAAAGTGTCACTAAGACGAAGGTTTTTTGTGTGATTAATTTCGTCGACAGATCAAATCTAATGGAGATGTCTAATTAAATTGTCTATTATTTCATCCAAAATCTTTCTACCAGCGAAAAAGAGAGAAAATCTGTTCATCAGATTATCAAAATTTGTGGATAGTTTGTCGATCGGCTGGAATACTGACATTAATTCTGAAAAGGGGTCAATTCCATTCCCTCCTTTTTTGTATAATTTGTTTGTTGCTTGTCAGCATTTTTTTTAGGAATAGCTACACACTTTGACTGAGTTGGGAATGGTGTTTCGTTACAGTAACCCGATGATGTACTCGTTTTATATCTTACCCAGATTTCACAAAGTTCGTCCAGTACCGCATGAACTCAATGGACATGAACTTCTCCTCATCGGTCTGCCCGACCACCCGATTCAAGGGCGAGTTCAATCCCCACGCAAAAACATACTGCAGATCTTCTGCATGGGAAGCCCCAGTCCATTTCGGAATTCCCGCGTAAACAGACCAAGAAGGGTCATGCGTCATCTCGTACCGGTACACTTTCGCTCCAGCTGCCTCCAGTGCACGTGCGTAGTATTCTGTAGGACAAGCGAAAGTCTGATCGGTTGAAAGTCGTATCAGGCCATCAACCTGACTGGCCGAGGCGTCGTCTGCAATTCGCCAATTAATGTAGTGCTGTTCAACTGCGGCTATCTCGACGGATGCTTCGGCACTGTATAGGAGTCTTGGGAGAATGGATCTGAAGAGGGAGATGTTAACGATGGGAGGTTCGAACAAGGAGCTGGGAAGATCAAGGAACGCGAAATTTATGGCGGCTTCGTCCTCGTTGCTCCCGAGCAGGCTTGGCAGCACCTTAAACTGTCGTCGTTTGACCATTTCGACAGGATCTTCAGGTAGGAAATGTCCATCAACAGCAGGAGAGGAGATAGCGGAATTACCTTCCTGACATTGAAAATATTAAAGACTAGTATAAATTTAGGCGTCTAAAGAAAGGACGGGTGATTTAATCAGGCCTTTAATTAGAACAGACAAAAAAAAGAAACGACAAAACAAAAGAAAGAAACAAACGTGATGGCTTCGTACATTGGCTTCGTCCATTACCCTATAGGCCAATTCTTTAAAACGTTAACTTTGTTTTAAATAGATGAATACAATTCACGTGTTACATGTATGTTTCATAATGATTGTATGTTTGTAAATGTCATTGACAAGTGTTGATGTCGATTAAAATCTAAAAGATGTTGCTTTAAGCTACATTATAGAGAGGGTGAATATATACGGGAGAGAAAATGAGAAGAACACGATCGCGTAGACTTTCTAGAAATTAATTCAAGAGGAATTTACTTATTGTATCCAATGGAGATCATGTGGACTTGTAATGTGTCAGTGCGATGTCACATGTATCAATAGGTGTGATGGACAATACTATTTAAATTGATTTAGACTTCTCGATAATCTTTGCATGAGGCGATTAAAGAGAGAGTGAGAAAAGTGAGAGAAGCACAAAATAATAAACACTAAGTGAACGGAGGAGAGGAATTCGTTGACTTACCAGCATTGCAAGCCTAGTTAGTTTGCCCTCATCAACATCACGCATGCAGGATAACATGGCGTTACTGTCATCGGTAGGACACTCGGCTGCTTTGGCCAACTGGCGATGTCCCTCCGTGGCTCGCTCCAGTGTAGTCCAAGCCCAGGGACATACAGCATTACCGCTCTGCAGAATGGTCATAGAGAACAGAACTTTGAAACCTATAGACTAGGATTCATCCGCCGGCTGAAATTCATTTTCATTTCACCATATTAGTTTGGGGTTACAGTTATCACGCTACGTCTGAATAAATCCGAACTCGATCTTCTACTCAGCTGTACTACTTCTTCTGCTGCTGCTACTGCTGGCTACTCCTATTCCTGACTTATTACGACTTTCACTGCTACTACTACTACTACTGCTACTGCTACTACTACTACTACTACTACTTCTAATACTACTATACCAGGCGCGTAAGCAGGGGGGGGGGGGGGGGGGGGGCTAGAACAAAACATACACATACAAAAAACTGAAGGGGGTTTAACCTGACCCCCCCCCCCCACCCCCACCCCACCACTGCGTACGCGTCTGACTACAGGTACTACTTCTGCCACTCCTACAACTATTGCCTGAGACCTATATATAATTCATGCGCTGTACTGCTTCTACTAAATACTGTTACTGTAGCTTTTAACTACTTCTTCTGCTGCTGCTTGTATGAGGCCCTACTGCTGCTTCTATTGCTTCTACTAGGTCAACTTTGATCGATGTTATTGCTTTAATGAGATTTTCAAGGTTGCATTTTCTTTAGATCGTCTCTACTTATAAATAATGACTGTAGTTGTATGTTATCATAATCTCGGTAGACTCCAACGTTTTTCTTTGAAAGAAAACCATAACTATACCATAACCATGCTGCCCATGGTGAGGAATTTTCGCTAATACCTGCATGATAGTTTGGTGGAAGAGATCCTCAGACAGTGGAGACAACATGTGAAGGCTTACACTCCCTCCACCAGCACTCTCTCCTGCTATTGTCACTTGGGTCGGGTCACCGCCAAAATCTAAGATGAAGAACAAAACGCACCATGACAGAATTGCGCGAATTAACTGACTTTAGGCCAGGTCCATGCTAAGCCAAACTTGATGTGTTGAGGTGACCCAATGACTTATGGAGTACAAAGTATAAGTCGTCGCGTAGAAATTAGGCCTGAACTATATCTCAAGCCGACATCATGTATGGTTTCATCATTCATGCCTTGCAAAAATATAAATGTAGAATTAGATCCTAGAACCTGGCTCGAGCAGTACGTTTCAATTATATTTTCTTATTTATCAAGAAAGAGAAGCCACAGCTCATTTTTGTCCATAAAGATTTATTTATTACAACCAATAGAGCACAATCACAACCTCTTTTAGAAAAAATCTGCCCGAGGCAATTTCAACAGGCTAGTGCGTCATCTATTGGAATATGCGAAATTGACAATAACGTATTACGTAATACGATTGTGTCGAGATCTATTGGATTAACAATATATAGGGTATTATAATTGCCCTCGATACTTTGAATATACGTGGGAGTCAAAAATAAGTTTACACCTAGAAAATTGCCAGTTATTTAAAAAATCATTTATGAACAGTATATTAGTATACATCGTATGAAAGAGTGTTTTATCCCAAATCATTTGGAACATTTTTATGTGGTATGTGGTCATACTGGGATGAACAGGAGACCTTGTAAATGCAATCGTGATTTAGGGCCTTTATTTCGTCTAAATGCGTCTGAGTGGTTGTGGGCCATATTTTTGTTCACGGGGTTTTAATCTGAACTGATTTTTACGATCACTTACATTTTATTTATAATCTGCAACACTTCGGTATCAAACTGAAGAGTAGATATCAGCGTTGAATTTGACACTAGTTAAACAAGTGAAAAATTATTCGGGAGGCAGTCATGAGTGAAAACAAGATGTAACCTTCTCCCAAAAATATATAATTCCCAGCGGAATGAGGAGGTCACTGGTTTGGTCAGTAATTGTGTCAGTATTTCATTATTTCGGTATTTTACAAAATCTTGCCATTCTTTGTGACTCATGACTATCCAGAATGTATTGACTAATAAATAATAACCATTCGTTTACTTAGGCAGAAAATGGGTATTTTTATCTAAAAATACGTCACCATTTTGGGAACACCACAATCATGACAATGCTTTTTGTTGTATCCTTTCATGGGAAATTATATGATATTGATAATTCATTGCTTTTGTGTTACTTGCAAGGAAAATAATAACTCCATACATTTTGATATGTTACCCGATGCACAATTCTTAATTAGTCAAAGGTGTATTTGATCATGTTTCGAATCATAGAGACTTCTCATCGAACAACCCGCTTCTGGCAGCGACCACAACTGGACACACCCTTGGGCATCAGACTGGTAAACTTTTGGAAGTAGTCAATGAAAATGTCATTCCATGCCTTCTGAAGAATGAGGCTCACTTTTGGGGCATGTTTATCGGACCCTCTTTAGAAGTCCTATCCAGCTCTAATTCCCGTATCAGGTCTATTGTATTTAGATCCCAGAATTAGGTAGGGCGGCCAATACGTGATTTTCGGGACCCATTTCTTTTCTTTCTTTCCCCACGTAGTCTTTACACAGCATTGAGGGACTTTTAGAGTCGCACGTCGACATAGTAAACTGCTACGTTGCAACGTGACGTCCTTAAGGCACTGACAGTGCCTTAAAAGGACGCCACACGTAGCAGTTCACTATGTCGACGTGCGAATCTAAAAGTCCCTACACTTTAAGAAAAAAGGGTGCAAAAAAGGGTGCATAATAAGAGTGTGCACCCTTTACATAAAAATGAACCCTATTGAAGGAAAAGGGGTTCAAAAAAGGGTGCAATATAAGAGTTTGCACCCTTCCCACAAAAATGAACCCTATCGACAAAAAAGGGTGCAAAATAAAAGTTTGCATATGCATGCATATTCATGATTACTTTACACGTGTTCACATAAAAATACATTTATCATGATTTTTTAAGCAAATTATGACAATGCACATCAATTTTGTGATTTGAATTTTCCTTCGGCAATCATTAAACAAATAGATTATTTTGTCTGATCGTGTTACAATTCCATTCACGTTTTAGCAATAAATATATTGATTATATGGTTACTAACCAATAAACAACATGCATGTTTATTTGTGTACGAGCAAATATCACGAGTATTCCTCGAGTATATGAGAAGGATTGCACCTTCTAAAGGGTACAGGACTGAACCTCTAAAGGTGCTGCTATTGCATCGGTTTGCACACCTAAAGGAGCAGGATTGAACCATTAAGGTTACTAACCTGTCTCCTAAAAGGTGCAATCTGCACCCTCCTTCAAGGGTGCAAGATTTAACCCCTAAAGGTGCTGCTATTGCTGCGTCGGTTTGCACCCCTAAAGGTGCAGGATTGAACCATAAAGGGTACTAACATGTCCCCTAAAAGGTTCAATCAGGCACCCTTGTAAAGGTTGCAGGACTGCACCTTTAAAAAGGGTGCAGGATTTAACCCCTAAAGGTGCTGCTATTGTTGCATCGGTTTGAACCCCTAAAGGTGCATAGTTGCACCATTTTTTCTTAGTGTCTATATTGTCCTACTGAAACAAAAACTGGTCCTCAATCAGAAACATTGTCTTCCAGCAAAACGACTCCAAACATTCATCCAGGCTGTAAAAAAAAAAAAACGACCTGAGGAAAAAAATCAAGAGAAAGGGCAGGATCTGAATCCACTGCAGGCAGCTATAAAAGAAGCCTGACAGGAGCTAAGGTCCGAGAAAAATGAAAAACTATAAGATTTGACTATAAATAAATAAATCTCACACCTTTGTCTACAACCACACACACACGCGCACGCACACATACACGCGCGCGCACACACAAACACACACACATAATACAGGCACTACGCTTGCGAACGGTGTTTATCATCGTGATAATTCAGTCATGGTAGCATTCACAGGCCTGGAAGAAGTGATCGGCCAGTGCATTCATTCATTCAATGCCAAGTAACAGGCAAAATCACCAGTTGGCTCAAGTCGATTCAAATGTATACTTTGCCTAAATCCTTGGAAGGAATTAAAGTGAAACATTTAATTACAAGTTTGCTCAATACCAGTACTTTCTGCTCTGCAGAGTCAAACCTCTGTAACCACAGACAGGCCAACCTTGAAGTAGTTGAGCGTTATTCGCTCCCCACAAGCTAAGAGCTAAGATCATGTTGGTAAATTTGCAACCCCATTCGACACCAGACCTCTGAGGGTCACAGCATTCCGCGAAACTCTTCACATTTCAAACCGTTGAAAGGACAGCATGGCCGGGGTTCGCGATAAAGATGATTACGATATATCATTATTGCACATTTAGCAAACCCCGCTCAAAACCGCTCAAAACCTCTTCCAAGGGTATAGAACAACAAAATCCACCCGCCATCGAGCTCCTCCCTCTTATCTGAGGGACTATTGTTCATAAATGTATAGTCCAAAGAATTAAGTCAACGACCTAATTAACAGACAATTTGTTGTACAGTGATAACAAATGTGATACGTTATCTATAATTAACCTCATCTATATTTGCTCACAACAAATAAAAACTATTCAAATCTTTCTTTTCGGTTGAGATTACAATTTATTTTTTAAAGCAAATTGATAAAAAATGATGTATAGGTGTATACGCCCAAATTTTGATTCCACCAGCACTATTTGGCTAAGAAAAAACAATAACAATGTAATATCTAAGAATAACGCAAAGGTACAACAGGTTTATTAATTATTGTAATGTCCATCATTCAGTGTCAGTTGCCTATGTCCGGATAGCTGACTGGTATTTAGGTGTAAAGATGTTGAGCGGTCACGATTTTTGTTGGTCACATAATAAACAAAAACAAAAAATGAAGAAAAAGAATCAATTAGTGGGAAGAAAGAGTTATTGTACTTGGAATTAGAATATAAGTAGATAATAAGTTGTAACAAATCTTGTTTTGTTTTTTAATGGTCTTTTGAAATGTTAAACTACAATGTAAACTTATTTGAACGAAAAGACATTCAATAGTAAGGAATAATTGACCACGTAAAAACAATATTTAAAGTAGAACTTCACTCCTTCTTTTGACAAATGTTTTTTTTTTAAGGACCAGTCGCTCCACATGGCGAAAAAGTTCGAAAGTCACTCAAAAAGATACCTTCAATGTTATCCCGAATCCACTGGAGAGCGAGTACTTGATCCATCATGCCATAATTGCCTGTTGCAACATCGTCTCCTGTTAAACACATTAGAGTAACACCAGTTAGAGTTAATTTAAAGAAGAGATACGGTTTTGCTGTTGCATTACAGATTCCGAACAGTTGCCAATTCGGATGATGTTTGAAGGTTTGCATGGTGGTATGAATATCGCGGAAGAGGTTTACGGTACACCATGTGTAAGTCTTAGGAGGTATGAGGAAGGGATGAAAAGTAGAAGTGAAATGGAGGGGCGAGAGAGTGGAGGTTGAAGGAAGACTTACACATGGTGTACCGTAAACCTCTTCCGCGATAGTTGCCAATTCGTATTTCACGGATGGCATTTTCAAAAATTTAAAACTTTCCTAGTTTTTATCGAATATCGCTCAACCTTTGACTTTTTTGTTTCTCTCATTTTTCTGCCATTATTTAAAACAACTTAGTATTAGGGTGGACACCCCCTTTAAACAATCTGACATAAATCATCAAAACATGAAATAAAAAAACACACCACAAGGGCGGATCCAGAATTGTGAGAATGAAGGGGAGCATGTCCTGGTTTCAATACCCGGGAAGTGGGGCAGAATATGTCCGTATTCCATTAACAAAGGAAATTGAGCGCAGTTGTTGGTCAAGCGTTTGTGAGCTCGTAAGTGTGAGCCTTTCTGGGTAGTTCAAGGGGGAAGAGCCCCTCCCGGTGGTTCAGGGGATGGATCCCCCGGACGCTCTTGAGTTTGAGCAATTCACAGCCTTCAAGACAGCCGTTATCTTGAGCGATAGAAACTTTTAACTATCTTTTCAGAGTGGGGTCGAGGGGCAGAGCCTCTACCGGGGGTCCAGGGGGCGGAGTCGCCGGCGATCTGAAGTTCTAGCATTTCAGAGCCCAGTACCATTAAACAAAAATGAGCATTGATCGTACCTTTGCTTCGTTACTTCCATTGGAAATCTTTATTTGATTGGCTGTTGGCGGATTGATGTTGCCATGGTAGCTAATATTGATGTCAAAGTAACCATCAGTGGTAAGTTTAATGTATCTAGGCCCAAAACCTTCAAGGTAGCCGTCTTGAACGACAGCAACCCTTATATACCTTGACATTTGCATTTCCTCTATTACAACATTAGTTTGTATAAAACCAGCCAAGGTAATTATTCACTATCTTTCATTACCAGTGGTGAAGAAACCAAACACTCCTAGTCGATAATTCACGTTGACGACGATGATGTCGGCAAAGGCCACGATAGGTATCGGATCATAGATGATCTCGGAGCCTCCTCCAATCGCATAACCTCCTCCGTGTATCCAGACCATGACGGGAACCACGCTGGAGGGCTGTGTTTGTGGGATGGGTGCAGATACCGATACACAGAGAGAGAAGAAAGAAAAAAAAAAGAGATGAGGCAGAGACACACAAAAAAAAGGAGTTAGAGCCGTGAGGGTAACCTCGAATTTTCAAACACGGAAATGTAAACTCTATTATTCTAAATATTTGGTAATGATAATTAAGACCGATAATTTACACTCATGTCCAGCAATGTCGACGACACGTATATTAAGGACTTTTAGATTTGCACGTCGACAGATTTGACTGCAACGTGTGACGTCATTTGAAGGCACTGCCCATGCGTCACGTCGTCTCAGTCGGCGATCGAAAAAGTGTAAACCTTGATTTTCCTAAATCTTGTACGGTACTAGTATGTGCCGCGTGCGCCTAAAATATACAGTTCCTCAGGTAGACAAAGGAACATCCCTTCCCTGCTATTATGTAAAAATGTGTAGAACAGGTGTCACATGCATATCACCTGTTCTACACATTTGAACATAATAGCAGTGAAGGAATGTTTTACCACAGCAATTGTTGAGGGTAGAATAAGGAACTGTATATTTTGTTCTCTTTCTTTGTCCATCATGTTTATAGCGTTACTCCCTGCATGCATGTATATCGTCGAGTGCAATCTAAAAGATTTCTGATTGTAGTCAAAATGGGCAGTTGAGTACCTTGATACGCATGATCAGTCGGCGTTCGTCGTGTTCTTGTCCACTCAATCTAAAAGTCCCTATTTACTGGTTTCAGGACACCTATACCACCAGGACAACTACCCTCCGGATAACCACCCTTTAACCACCCTCTAACCACCCGATAATGTGCACTCATGTAAAGCAATGTCGACGACACGTATATTTGCGGGTTCTATGACACCTACCCCCTGGAAAACCACACTCCAGATAACCACCCTCTAGGACGACAACCCCCCCCCCCTGGGACAACTACCCTCTAGAGCAACCACCGCCGGATTCTACCACCTAGGACGACCACCCTCTAGGACAACTACCCCCCGGACTCTACCACCTAGGACGATCACCCTCTAGGACAACTACCCCGGGACAACTACCCCGGGACAACTAACCTCCAGTCAACTACCCGCATGACAACCACCCTCTAAGACAACTACCCTCGGATACCCTGTAGGCCTAGGACAACCACCTTCTAGGATCTAGAGGGTGGCTATCCGGGGATGGTTGTCAAGGGAGTAGGTGTCTGGATACGATTTTTACGTCATCAAAAGACCCAGTAGAAGTTTGTGGCAAATTAAATCAAAATCTTTCAAGATTAGAATGCTTGTTAAAATAAAAACTAAATTAATGGTTAACCCAAACAAATTTATAGTAATGTTTATGCACTCAGTAGCGTTTTAATAGATTACACGATAATATTGATGTTGTCATATGTATATAGATATTAACGAAATTAAAAGGGTCCAGTCATGTAAATATCTAGATGTTGTCATTGATCAAAATATGTTATGGAAAAATTCAAGTTGATCATGTAAAGAAAAAAGTAATTAATAAATGTAAAATTTTGTATCTCTAAAAAAGATCGCGTCCATACATTAATCAGAACACTCTTTTGACTTGTTATAAATCAATTCTTAAATGCCATTTTGATTATTGTAGAGCAGTCTGGGCAGATGCTTTAAAGACTCACTTATTAAGTCAATTGCAACTATAACAAATTAGATTACTTCGTATTGTTATGAATGTTGATCATATGCTTCCTTCAAACAATGTATGTGGTACCTGGAAATTAGATCGTATTACGATGGTCAAATAATTAGAATGTACTATGTATCGCTCTGTTCATAACATTTCTCCACCTTACAAGTATCTTTGTATTTCGTGAATCATATATTGTACAATGTCTGGTCCGCATAAATGAAGTCTCATTCAAGTGAAGACCAATTACTCTCCTAGCAAGGGGCCGAGATCTGGAATTAGCTGTATTACCATTTCACCATTATATCATTGAAGCCTACACGGTCGCTCAAAATAGTTGGAATTATTTTTTTATACCCCAATTTATGGAATTATTTTGACAATGATTTATTTCTAATAGATCTAGATAATAGTAACCATTCTCAGATTTTATTGAATAATAACTTGCCAGTGTTTGCTTTGCGTGACCACTAAAGCATGTGTATGCTACTATGCTTATCGACTAGGGGACCTACGCCCTTAAGCCATAAATGACGGTAATGAGGATTAATGCCCCACAAAAGGGCACTAATATGGCACATCGACACGGTTTTGATCCCGGGGCCTATCAGTTACGAGGCCATTGCATTGCCACTGAACCATGACTGTACGCAGCGGGGTCTAGGGTAGGGGGCAGCTCCCACAAATAAAAAAAAAACACAAAGAAAATGCAATAAATTGCCATAATTCATTGAATTTCAACCCGGTCCCCAACATAAACAAATCCTCTGAAAGACCATGCATTATGGCTCAAGGCATGGGCACACAGAAGATTTTTTTTTTCTCGTAATTATAAGGCCCCAGGATCAGACCGTGTCAATGTGCTATATTAGTGCCCTTTTGTGGGGCATTAATCCTCATTACTGACATTTATGACTTAAGGGCGTAGGTCCCCTAATTGATAAGCATACTAGCATACATATGCTTTAGCAGTCGGGCAAAACAAACACTGGCAATTTATTATTCAATAAAATCTGAGAATGTATATTATTTTCTAGATCTATTAGGAATAATAATTCCATAATTTGAGGTAAAATAAAAATATTCCAACTACATGAGCGACAGTGTATGTCCCAACTGCAGGCCACAAAATGAAAAGGGTAAATTAATAAACGGCATTTGAAAGACAGTAATAATTTAGAACTTCCCAAAACAAAATGAGGGGTTTAAAAAATGTCTTTAAATGGTAAAATAACGACTATTAGTTGTCGAATCGACTTAAGTGCAGCCAAGACAGTAAGTAATAGTCTGATATTCAGACAATTGTACTGGATGGTCATACGTTTTGTGCTGCGCAAAGATTCATTCAGTTCAATTTTAGCCATTACAACAAGTGGTATTGATATAGACAAATGCTCATGTACCCTTTACAGCTCATTTTATGTTTGATATTACCAAAGAAGAAAAAAGCCAGTCAGTCACTCAATAGTGTCAGGCAGTGAGGTCTAGCAAGTAAACGGGTTTCTTTGCATAATTTGAATATTGGGACACTGCTAACGTTCTAATCTCAAAGATAGGACATACATGACATATTCATTATTCCTGCAAAGTTCTACAGAATTCGATGTTGGCTGCAAAAGGGATAACTTTAAAGACACTTGTTAACATTGTTCAAGTGAGAGAAAATGATGCTAATGAAGTGATCTCAATGCTAGATGTACAATTAAAAATAATCTGAAAATTTGAGTGAAAACAGACCATTTTTTAATAACAAAAACTGGGAAAACTGAATTTAATCGATTCCTGAATTCTCACAACAGCGTTATTATAATTGATTTAATAAAATTTTAGGTGAATATAAATGAAGCAATGAATTGGCTCTATATATACCATTACAAACATTTCAAATGTAACAAGATTTTTAAAAAGCCCGTTTTATGTCTAACTTTCATGGAAAAACGGTTGGAAAATCAATAATTGGTTGGAAGAATTTACTGTTAGAGGGTGTCGAACAGTGACGGCTTTAAAGAAAACCATGAATATACTTGTGGTTTGAAAATTGTTTTCATGTATTCTGATTGTATGTTTTTATCTTGGCTTGGAACCCTTTGAAGAAAAGTTTATGGCTGACAAGGGCAATCCATCCCATGCATGACTGGATAATATATACCTTAAAAATAAGTAATAAAAATAAGTAAATAAATTAATGACTGAGGACAACTAGAACACCTAGGCGAATTCAAAAAATAAAACTTTCTTTAAAGATTGTAAAAAATCCCTGAATTGACCATTTCAATTCGGAATAGTTATGTAGTTAGATAAGGTATTCAAGGAATCACATAATACTCAGTGGTGTATCCATCGCAAAACGATGCAGGTATAGCCACTGACATCTTTTGAAGTAACGCAAGAAAAGTCGATATGGTCTATTAATCTCTTTAAAATTGGGTATTCGGCAAGCGGTGCTTTCGAGATGCACCCCTCCCCTTTTCTCATTATCCCCTCACAGTCACAGGTATACCTTGATTTAGGTGTAAAAAATAGGTGTCGGATAATGGAATGTAAAATAGAAAATTTAAACGATGTCCAAAAAACATCACTGTATCGGGTAGCATCCCTAAAAAATATGGGTAGGGATATACCCGAATTCTTTACCTCCACTTTTTACAGAGACCAACAATTTTTGTTTTAACTGAAGGTGATTTATTTGTTTATATCAAGTGAAAGTGATCGACGGACGGTTCAGATATGTTAGGCGCAAAGAGTTAAGATAGAGCTATCTAAGAATCATGGGAATGTATTCATACTGATATGTAGCAAAGAGCTAAAGTATCCTTTATTTTATTAAAAGAAGATTAAAGATCTTACATTGAAAGTAACCAGGTCCTGCGTCTGAAGAAGTGGAATGTTCCCTTCGACAAGAGGCAGGGTTACAAATACATTAACAAATAATGAAGCCAATAATAATGCAAGGTTCACTCCCTGCTCTCCTACCTTTGGAGATGGTGTATAAATGCTAAGATACAGGCAATCCTCACTAATCGTTCGACTCGGGATCGGCCCCGGCAGCGTAGGGATCGGCAGTAGCGGAGGTGGCGTTGGTGTCCAGTCATCAAAAGGACTCAGCTGCGGACACTCTGCCTTGTCCTCTGTAGCGTTGTAGTCTCCCTGAAGAACCAAGGGTTCAGGGTCGGTGAATCTTCGCTCTCCCACTGGAGGCTCCGCAAAAGGCACCCCAAGGTATGCATCTATGGTTATATTCAGACCCGTGTAATTGGGATCATCAAACCGTACCGTGATGCCCGTCAGAATGGCATTTATGAGCTCTACAGTTGGGTTACCTATTACCTCAACAGCTCTGGTGCATGAGCCCAATAAACAAAAAGCAACAAGTCTAAAGTAAAGTGAATTCATCGTTGCTTACTTGTTTAAAAGCCAATGAAGTCTAGGTCTACCAGACAGTACTGATATAAAAAGGAAGGTCTTTAACTACGCGTGCGTTTTAGGCTTCTGACTTCGTTTCATATTCTGATTCTATAATCTCTCTAATTTGGCAATCAAGAGGGTTGCATTATCATAAAAAAAATCAGAGTTTGTTATACTTATCTGCGAAATGGGAATGTCAAGGAGCTCGTGATAAGCTTAGTATTAGCAAGGATCGAGGTAGGCGTCGGAACACGGGGCTTGGGGTCAGGACATTCTAAAGTCTCAGCATGGGCGGTATCACACAATAGTTCTTATTTCAAACACTTGAGGAATTGGCTTTGAATTGTTTTTCTTTTCAACTGTCATTTACCCAAAAAAGGAGTATTTTATATACATTTTTTTAAAACATATGCTTGGTAATACTGAAATTTTAAGTACAGATTTTCCATTTTATCATACACTCTTGTTTAGTAAAAGATCTAAAAGCCAACGTTGTACTAGCTGCCACAGGGATTGAATCGGGTAAACTACTAAAAGGAATGGATGACAAGGGCTGTTACAATTATTGTTGGTTATATCTCAACGTGCGTCCTTTTTGCATGTGCGTGTGCTCAGCTGTATGTGGGTTGTAGGCCACCGCTTATGACTCCTATGTCCTTTTAAAAATCCTGCGTGGACGTCTTGCATTTTTCCTTACAAACACACATTAATTTCATTAATTAGATTTTGATAGTACCCCCGTGACAACAAAAATCTCAACCAGTCGAGTAATAGTTCGGGGTCATAGTAATAGGGTACACAGAAGCCTTTGAAAACAATATTAATTTCTTTCAAAAGTTGGATGCTGAAAACGAAGACACTGACTGATTTTTGTTTGTTTTAGGGGCCTATGCCATTCAGAACAAATATTTTGGGTGGAAATGTTCGTTTGGTGTAGAAAACTCACTATGAAAAACGATGCAATAAAATATGGTATATGTTAAGACCAAAAGAAGACCACAGAAACCTGTAATTTGCTCCGAAAAGGCCCAAAGTATATACAGGAGCACAACAAATCTCTATTTCTGTTTCAAAATACATATCCGCGGTGCCTAGACAAATTATTAACCCATATAAACTTTATCTCTGATTATTTGGCATGCCCTTGGACTCTGGCCTTACAAAGATCGACCATAGGGCTTTGCTTATTTGCACAAAATTCGTGACTAGAAATGATGTACAATCCAGCAATCAACCATGCTTATACCTATTTTTATATATACTATATATATATATATATATATATATATATATCATTCATTTCTTGACAAATTTTGGTGACGCCGACGATTTTACAACAAATAAGGAATAACAATAACCAGATAAGGGATAAAGTGCTTTGCACAAAAGATCATTTGAGAAAAATATTTTTTTTTTCTTCCTTCTCAATAACTGAATAAAATCCCTCATTTAATCTAATAATTGTAATATATAGTTGGGAGAATAAAGGAATCGATCAGATCAATTTTCCCCAATTTTTATGATCAATAATGATTTTTTTTATTTTCTCAAACTTTCAGATTATCTTTAATTGTACATCTAGCATTGAAGTCACTACCTTAGCACCATTTCCTCTCATTTTAACAATGTTACCCAGTCCCTTTAAGGTATAATATTTTTCTCTCTCATGTTTTTGCACGCGCATTAATAACAGAAAGGCTATAGGGACGGAATAACCGCTTGGAAAATGTCTACTACCATGCCAGAACTAGGGGCGGAGAAACTCAAATCATTACATGCCACTATTTGATAAACAGCAAACATACCAAAGTTTATATTATAACCTTCCCCAATTTGACAACACCATTGTCAAAGACAGAAATAAGAAACATGTTCAGTTACATTAAAAAAAATTATACTTCAGCTGCATTGTTTTTCACATGCTCTCCTTTTGTTCCTGTCCGATTCTTCATGTCCGTATTTGCTTCTATATCTCCTCTTCATGCATAGCAATGCTGTGATTTCCTTTCTTTTTCAAATTCGCTAACACCGATATTTCATTTATTACAGTTGTATAACATATTTTGTTTTCCTTTTCAAATATTTTATCTGAATTCTTAATGGCAAGTTTGGACCATCATGTGGCTATAATTTATCTAATGATGATGGTTAAATCGATTTACTCAGACCCCCCCTTTCTCTTTCTGACAACGTAATTTTGCTCAGGTGATTGCAATCACTTAAGTCGATTCGACAACTAATGGTCGTTATTTTTCAATTAAAAGCCATTTTCAAGCCCTTTCGTTTCGAGGAAAGTTCTAAATAAGTATTGTCTTTCAAATGCCGTTGGAATTTAACCTTTTCATTTTTTGGCCTGCAAATGGAACATATAATAGCTTTAAGATATCTGCAGAAGAAGGGCTATATAATAGTAAGAGCTTGTTCGATAGCGTGATAGCCGGGGTGAGGAGGGGGAGGGTGGGGATGGGGGGAGGTGAATAATACAAAAGCATGTTGATGGTGATCATGATGATGTTGATGATGTTATTAATTTTTTTGATATATGTTTATATTTTTATAATCTATTTGTTTCTATTACATTAGTTTTGACTGTAAAAAAAC
The DNA here is from genome assembly GCA_003118195.1 of Hemicentrotus pulcherrimus. Taxonomy (NCBI): domain Eukaryota; kingdom Metazoa; phylum Echinodermata; class Echinoidea; order Camarodonta; family Strongylocentrotidae; genus Hemicentrotus; species Hemicentrotus pulcherrimus. Next base: position 34,036 of record BEXV01002534.1, read on the forward strand.
ATACGGATATTACAACAAAATCTGTAATTTTGTAATTCAATCAATAATTTGCTAAATGCGTAGTTTTAATGTACATTGGTTCCGGTGATTGCTTAATTGTCATACTTGAATTGAAAATATAACTGAATCTGAAACAATATGTAAAGAGTGACATTAATTGAATTGCTTTTGTATCTTTTTAAATAATATTATGCATACATTTTTTTATTTATTCATTTGTTTCTGATATTATACAGGGTGGCACATATTACTAATTTGGTGATCTTCTATGAGGCCCTGTTTAGTATGAATAAAAGAAAATAACAAAACAGGTAAAATACAAATTAATTGGTATCCCCATGAAATAACTGATCATTAGGAATCATCCTTGATCATTTACAAGAAATAGGTGAAAGGAATTTTCCAAATTAAATATTTTGTTTTAAAACGTTCATTTAATAACAATTTTTATCATACATGATACAAATGTGACTATGTGTGTGTGTGTGTGTGTGGGTGAGAGAGTGTGCGCGTGTGCGTGTATGTGTGTGCGTGTGTGTGTAAGTGTTCGGTCGGGTAGGTGCGTGTGAGTGGATGTGCGGTGTGTGTGGGAGGATGATTTTGCTGGGGTCTTGTGTCTGTAGGTCGCGTTTGATGCATACGACACGTGCAGTAATATGTGACATTTTGGGGTAAGACGAGAGAGACAACACAACCGTTTTTGCCTTGGGAGATCGAGAGTGGCGTCAAGGAACATCACAGCGAAGAGCAGACAATGACAACTCAAGAATCATCACTGTTTAAATGTTGTCTACAACATGATCTGCAACGGGGCGTGCAGCTGTAAAGCAGCAGTCTATACCTTCAACTCTTTTGTCAGCCATGAGTGGTTCAGACGCCTTGCCTTGTTCGGTAACTGGGTAGGAGGTAAGACAAGAAAATCTTAATCATTTCATTTATCACGCCAAATGGGACACTGCATTCCGTTACTTTATGATTTCCAGTCCATTTAAACATTTTTGTTCATTAAACTTCGCCTTTGTGCACTTCATTTTTGACCTGGGAATCAGGGATCGCGGAAAATGTTATAGTTAATTTAGTCATTTTTCTTTCAAGTGAGTCAATGTTCGATCAATTCTAAAACCTGTCCATTCATTTTCGTCAGATTTCATTTAACACAGTGCCATACATTTCATAAATCTCACAAATGTTATGTATGGGGGATTCAATTTGTTTAAATTAATCCGAAAGTGGTATTATGATCGCGTTACAAACCTGAGCTCTGTTGCATAAAACTTAGCATTGATGGTAACTTTGCCATCAATATTAACTACCACGATGTCAACATTACCCAACAGCCAATCAAATCAAGTTTACTGTGGTTTAAAGATACCTTCAAAGGCAAAGTTACCCATCAATGGTAAGTTTTATGATGTAATACTGTCTGTTTTTTTTGTAAAGGAAAAGCATACTATAAAAGCAAAATAAAACCAGAGCATAAAGGATTTGTGAAGTTCAGATAAATAAGAGGTACACAACAAAAAGAATCGTCTCTCTGAAGTATGAACTATGACTACCTTTACAAGGCCTCATTTATCCCTCCAGGATCTGGCCCGACCCGATTAAATTTGACTTGTCAGGTTTCTGGTGTTTTTTCTGCTGAAACAGACACGAGTTGCCTTGGGATGATTTGATACGAGTAAAGTAATAATAATGATAATATTTTTAAAAGTCGGAAAAAAAAATAGAAAATAGAAAAGAAAAGCCATTTGTTAAATTGGAAGGAGATATCATGTTACGCAATTCTTTGTTTTCATTTTTGTTTTCTCATAGAGAACCATTTCCCCGTAAAAGGGCCTTAACGTGTTATTTGATTACTCCGCATTATCAATCAGTTCTCCTTCCCCCAATTGTTTAATTGTCCTTTCTTCGTCCTTACATGTCGTGTTTCAGTAATGATAATCTTTTCCTCCATAATGAACAAGTATGACACAGTTCAATTGACCTTGTTTGACTGTCCTGTAAAACAAATTGATATTTGAAGCTGCATTTTTAGACGCGTTTTAAATCATGTTTTAAATCACACGCTATATGAAAAAACGGATTATTATTAATATTATTTATACAAACAAACAAACATGATTTAAAACAACCCCACAGACATTGTGTGTTATACATTCTATATGCGTTTCTTTATGTGGTATAATTTTCTTGCTAAAATACTTGGTTTTATAATTATATCGGCATTTACAAGAATCAAAACTTGCTTATTAACATACAGGTGGAGTAAATCTCCACCTGGCCCATCTCGTCTTGAGTCTTCCAAAAAGTTATGAGAATACTAGTGGTCGACAGTACATGATGCCGTCAGCCCAAGAAGATACCGTTCCCGAGACCGAATCGTTTGTCTCAGTTGCCTTGTGCACAAATTTCCTGGGATTTCACTAAACGAACATAGTTAACTGTTGGTCTGCTGATATGATCCTCTTTAAAATATTTAATTTTTCAAACCTTTTGATATGAGCCTTTTTAATTATGCACATGCTATAGCTTAGAACACAAACATGTAAGTCTGACCTATTTTTCAGTACACTCACAGGTAAGCTTTAACACAGACATTTTTTAACATCATTTTCTTGACCATTTCTGCAATATTCCCACAATATCAAGTTGATTGATAAGTATAAGCCTACAAGACATTTTCGTTCATCTCAAACCTTATGAGTTGTCCCAAAGACGCACAGTTCCTGGGGGGATAGAGCATTTTCTCATTCTGGTCCGTACCCTTGGAATAAGCTGCCACTTAGTATTCATAATATAACTGCCCTTCATGACTTCAAAGTTGCTCTTAAAACCCATCTCTTTCTAAACAGTGCTATTAAATCATGTCAATGTAGCAAAATAATTTGTGTTGTTTCAGTTTACTTTATTTTAATAAAGAAAGTTATATTTTTGTGATAGTAATATGAACAGCGCCATGAGCGTCAGAGCCTGGCGGATACCGGCGATTTATGAATATCCATATTATTATATGAGAATTGTAAATAATTCCAATGTCATTATATTTCATCATTAGTTCAACATCTGATCCAAAAGGGATATTAAAAACATAAAAGGCTCATCGTGAGTGTCAGACAGACTGAGTCAATTCATTTTTATTTTGATCATTACAAACTTCATAGTATAAATCGATTATTATGTATTCAACCTTTCACTTTGAAATCACTAGATCATTATTCCACTGTTCTTTGTATCTTTTATGAACAAGTGTGGCTATTTTCCGTCTGACTTATCTTCCTTTATTAGCATTGTAACAACCCACGTACAAATCAATATTACTTAACATTCTTTTAAAATATCATATATTTCTTATTTCAGACAGTGGTTTGTTCGAAGACCCTCTGCTTTACTCTGTGTTTCTCATTTTCCACATTGCGGCTTGATTTTAAAGTGGCAATTTTTATTTTTATGGCATGCACTTGTCCAAAAATGGATGACTAAAAGCATAATTATCGAGTTTTCTAATTCAGGGTTCTCTAAACCAACACTTGGACACAGCATCTGCTCAATCATTAATTTTTCTTGTTCGAGTCCAAAGATGTCAGTAACAGCACTGGTATTCTTTGGCCAGACACTAACGAAATGTTGAATTCTGTTAGGCTGCCGCGTGATCAGTATTAAGCGCAGGTAAACATCCTGAAATGGATATTAAAATAAAACCACACATCTCTTGATATCGACAGTTTGTGGTTTCCAATTAATGTTGGATTTATAACAACAACAGGAGCAAGGAAAATTTAGTTCTCTTTCTATCAGCATTTTAACAATTCCTCATATCTGCCTATCACAATGTATCATTATCTCAATTTCTCTCTCTCTCCACAAAGTCTACTTCGAGTGAAATTTTAATTGTATTCAATCATGCATTCAGTGCAACGTGTGACATTACAAATGAATAATTCTGACTAAAATCATCAAATTTTTGTAGGCAGCATCTGTTGCAATCAGCCCTCATTTAGAGGAATTGTGTGTACTCCCAAGCCGCCAATTTTTCGATTGAAATGCACCAATGCTGTTAAAAAGGTGAACTTGATAGCCATGACACCGACTTGTGACTTTCATTTTCCAATAGATTTAACAAATTCTATGCACAATTGTATATGCCTTGAGACTCCTTGTCTCTTAGCTGATGCATCTCAGTTAAACTCATTAAGGAGAGCGATTCCCCTAGGCAGATGAGCTCTCGTAGTTATTTTGATGATGAATCGGAGAAATACACGAGAGACTGAAAGGACTCTTCACCATTAACACGTGAAAAGCAAACGTGTGTCTGAGAAAGAGCCACTTTAAAGGACTTGTTGTTGACTGATAGAAAAGCATTTTCAAATAAAACGGGGATTTTTATAACTGTCTATTTGAATCCATGATTTAAGCCTTGAACAAAGCGACCTTGGTTTTCATGAAATCAACGAACATGAAATACAACCTGCTTTCAATGTTTTCATGACAAGTGAGTTTTATTCGCAGGATTCTTGTAAAGGTACTTTTGAAAACACGGATGCCCCCTCCCCGCCTTGTCTACGCAGCCACCCTCCCACATAAACCCACCCACGCACGTCAAGCATCGCACTACGCGCGCATCATGTCAAGGCAGGTGACATGGAAATTCATATGAAAAGGAACACCGGTGTTCTTAGTTTATTCGTCTTCCATTGAATCCCTCATCAGTCTGCTCGCATCCTATAGCGGATGAATTTAAAACGTACAGGTTTTAGTTTGGGTGTCAAGCTTCAACAAGTCATTGTATATGAGATGTCCCCGGAGAGTGGCAGTGAAGCAGACAAAGGTTAAACAGATTTACAAGCAAGATGCATAGCAATGCAGAGAAAGAGAGAGAGAGAGAGAGATGGAAAATCAGGGAGAAGTGTTGGAGTTTCCAGATTGCAAAAAAAAAAAAACTAAAAGAATTGTTAGAACGGTAAAACGAAACTCCATTATGATTATGTGCTCATTTTTCCGTTTTGAATTAAAACTGATACTAATTCATGGCATATCAATTCCACATCTACTTTAGATAAACTCTCATTCAACTAAACGCCGTTGCCATGGTTATAACCGTAGCAACGTCGAGTGTTCAAAATATAATGGAGACCACACAAAGTTCAAGAGTTTAATTACCTCTTTATCTCACAGTTGACGATATCAGACCTGTACTATACACAGATGGAGGCTAACGAAAATCGTTAGAAAAAGGGAGAGGGCAAAACGTCTTAAACGATTAAGACGGGAAAAGAGATGATTCATTATGAAGTTAATCTTACTGAGGTATTTGATTTTATTTCATATTATTTCCATATCGATTCCTTAGCGGAACTTAAACACAAAATGGCATGATCTGTTTCCATGAAATCGTGTATTATTTGTGAAACATTTTACATCGTATTTAGGCGAGCGCCGTTCAAAAATCATACTACAGTTAAAAAAAATAACGAAAATTAAAAATTAAAAAACTATGGCGATCGTTCGAAATTTACCCTTGGTATCTTAGATGTAAAGCTACTGGTTAAACACATGCCATTTCCTTATATTCCCTTGCAAGATGCAGCCTAGTGTATGGATTGCCCTGAATCATGAATACATAATGTACATTGTACATGATCACGAGGCTCATGTCAGAGCATTACTGGAATGACATCCCGCCCCGCCCTCTTTAATTGTGAGCAGAGTGTGTCGTTAAAATATCTAGTTGTAGGCTTTATCTTTTATTCCTCTCATTTTTTCAACACTTTTCTGAATTTATTCATTTTTTAGGGGAAGGGAATCTTCACGAAAATCATGGTTCAGCAATCTTGTTATGACATCTGACCACTTTTAAAATGTAAAGCAGCGCCCTGGATGCAATTGCACCTCAAACACGACAATGTATCATTTAAACACCAGTAATATAAAACGTTGACTATATTTCTAAGAATTACCATTAAATGAAAAAAAAAATAAAGACCAAGAACAGGGGCGGCCGAGCGACCTCCAAAGTGGGGGGGGCACCAACAAAAAGGGCACTTTCTGGAAAAAAGGGCACCTACAGTGGAAAATCTCAAAGCGAAAATATACTATTTTTTAGACATTGGTATATACCCCTACATAGTGATTACAGTATCAGTGATGATTTCAATATTTGTTTCTGTTCATGCATCATACAAGATATCGCTAAAGTATCATACTATTCAGTATGGTGTGATGTCTGAATATGCATTTACGAGCGAGCGAAGCGAGCGAGAAAAAATTTAAAGATCTGTGAGGTCGCAATGCGAAATATTACATCTTACAAAGAGGAAGAAAAGCCAATCATGATGGGGTTATAAGCACATTAAACGGAAGACTGAAAATACCTCTGATAATAAATATAATTATATCATCTTTAAATGCTACCGTGGGCAGCGAGCGAACTTCGGGGAAAATTTCTCTTAGTCGCTTTTAATAAGGGGAACGTTTAATGATTACATGAAAAGGGGGCAATTATCGAAAGGGATAAGACGCTGTCTTATCAGAAAAGAAAAGGAGCACGTGCAAAGTACAAAGTACAAAGGATAATTATAAGAGGTGAAAAGGAGGCAATTTTTCACCTGAAAAGAGGCACTCACCAGTGATGAACAAGAGGCGTTTACGAAAATGGGAATTAGGCATTTGTTGACGGAAAAAGGGCACCCATCAGAATTTGCTAGGGGCGTTTATAAGAGGTGAAAAGGGGGTAGGTCCCTTATTAGAGAGGAAAAGGGGCACGTATCATTATTAAAAGGGGAATTATCAGAAGTGAAAAGGGGCACTTATGAAAATGTAAAAGGGGCACTTATAATAAAGGAAAATGTGCATTTGTTGAATGAAAATGGAGCAACGTTCAGATTTTTAAAAGGGGCAGTTATGAGAAAGGGAAGGAGCTCTTTCTTTTTAATGGGGGCACTTATCATAAGGAAAAGGGGCACTTGTAAGTGAGGGAAAGGGGTAGTTATGAGAAGGGGGAGGAGCTCTCTCTTTTTAATGGGGGCGCTTATCATAAGGAAAAGGGGCACTTATTAGAAAATAAAAGCGGCACATGTTAAGCGGCACGAGTTTAAAAAAGGGGTAGTTATTAAAAGGAGAAGGGGCACTTCTTACCAAGGAAAAAAGGGGCAGTGGTCAAAGTAAAAGGAGCACCTCTCAGTTTTGAATGGGGCAATCATCAGAGGTGAGAGGGGGGGCACTTTATCATAAGTGAAAAGGGGCACTTCTCGTAACTGAAAAGAGGCACAAGAGATTAACAGGGGCACTTGTCAAAGATAATTTCAAGATTCATGTCAAAGAAAAAAGGGGCAGGTGCCAAAAATAAAAAGGGCACTCGTCAGAGGTGAAAGGGGGGTAAAAGGGGGAACGGGCACTTTTACTTAGTAATAGGGGCACTTGTCAAAGTTAAAGGGGCATTTTCCTATGTAAAAGGGGCACTTCTTACAAAATAAAAGGGCACTTTTCCTATGTAAAAAGGGGCACTTTTGGGGTATCTGAAAAAGTGGGGGCACTGTGCCCCCCCCCCCTGCCCCCGGGGAGAAACACGAGGAACTACAAATGTAATATTTATGGCATCACGAGAGAACCATTGGGGAAGTTTTTTTTTCCACCACCCACGTGAATTCTTTCACAATGCTCCGTTAACTAGAAATGACTTGTACTAAATTATGTATGAATCCTCGAGATCTGATATCTTAGCTAATCCCATTGAATAGATCGCATGTTTGGGGTATATACTTTCAACTCTGCTATAGTTTCTAGGCCACGACGGTCGACTTTTCTTTTTTCCTTCCATTACGCTCCCGGCCGAAGGAACTTATGCATAGAATGTCCGAGTTGTCTTACGTGATTCGTCTTGCTGTTTAGGTGAGTTTTAGTGATATTAGTTAGGTGCAGAGGGGGCACGTGCCTCGGGTGGCTCTTGAAGGGGCTCAACACACGGAAGAAGAAAGAAACAGAAGGGAAGACGAAGGGAGATAAATTACGGTACCTAATTTGCGCTTCAATATTCTAGCCAATCTACAAAAAGAGGGCTTTAATTAATATGTTGATTTTTAAAGATCGGTCGCTTTGTCCACTGGAATAGAATTCTTCAGGATCTGGTGATTTTGCAATGCAGACATGGGATATATAGTGCATAACAAGCGTCTTTGACGGGTTTACACACATTTTGCTGGAGCTTCCAAGCACACAAGTTTAATTGGGATCTTCTTGAATGTTGAGGTCTATAAAACGAAAAGTGCGTAACTTCGCATTTCCGTAGTTTCAAGCTAGTAAATTTCAATGGCTCTGCTTACTATTAATTAAAATCCCGCTATGGTTCATATTATGTTATGTTCGCGTTGTGAAAATTAATGTTTCCTCCTTTCTTTCTTTTTTGAAAGACATGCACATTACATATTGCGACATATATTGTTTTCTCTTTCTTTTTCTCCAATTTAATATACTTGTTTTATCTTGGAAAGTCTTATGAATTGATAAAGAAGTTTAAATATTTTTCTTTTCTCCAGCATCCATGTCACTCATTTTCAAATCTTATATTATTCCTGATTTTTCCTTGCCAAAAAATAATAACAATAATAAAACAATTTAACGAATAAAATATCAATCTAAAAAGTTTCCTTTGTGGTGATTTCACCAAGAAATTGTGAGCTAGAATAAGTTCAATGAAAAGGGTTTCGTCATGAAATGCAGAGTGAAGGGTAAACGATTAGGGTGCAGTGATGCTATGGCCTTTTTAACATTTGGAAAATAATACGTCTTTCAAAAAACAGTCATAACTTAAATCTTTAATAGCAATTAAAACGTAAAACTTTGTGAAATTTACACCGATTACAGGAGACAGCGCTACAGCATCGCCTACAAAATGTCATTGGGGTGGTTGAGTGCTTTCTAATAAAAGATTGACAATCAAATTCTCGTTAAATATATAAGACACTCCGTATAAACATACGATCATATTGTGAAAAGGGTGGGAGAGGCACAAATTTATTTTTTTGTTTGCCCCGTGTGTCATAACTCCTAGATATTGCATTGACTTTATTCAAGAATTCCTCTTATGTCAACGTTGAGACTGTTAGTGTTAAACCTTTTCCTCAAAATATTTCAGCATGAATCTTTTCATCAGTTTAGGCGACGGTGAGATCTTGACTTGAAACTTAGTTTTTTATAATTGTTTAAAGATTGTCGGCAGATAATTCAAGTTAAGAATATTTCGCCAAAGGTGTCACCGAATATATTGTGACAATTTTAGCGACTATTAACAATGGAAATGACTATAACGCTGCTATACTGCAATAGCTTGTTAGATAAATGTAAAAATTGAACGAAAACAGTTTTCTTTTAGACGTTCATAGTCTGAAATAGTTTGATGCATTTTTCTCATTCGCCAAGTACCTTAACGATAGGCCTCTAATCATTTATTTAATTGAACTCTTTGTTGTCGATGGCTTTGCTCAAATCCCAAAGAAAAGAAAAACATTTCAAATAAATTCGTTGTTAATATGTTAATTGGCATTGCCTTATTTGATTTCCGATATATGTTTGTTGATGTGTTACACTTTCTCCACACTAAAACCTCGGTCGTGATTTAAATACGAACACACAAGATGAAAGCAAATCGGTTAGAGCAACAACAAATCGACAAACAAGGTTGAAAGTGTACAAGTACAGGAGGCCATCTATCTAACGAGTTAAGAGTCAAGTGGGTGTCTGCTAATGGATCTAGGAATACAAAATTTGTTTCTCTGAAAAGACTGGTAACCTTAGACAGACGCCTTTCTTCGGCAAATAATCATCACCAGGGGCCAGGGCCGTCAGTAGATCTGTCTGTTTGAGTGGCATGGGAGAAGCTACCTTTGTAGAAACTAGGCCTCTCTCTTAACCCTGCCTATAACCTTCCGCTCCTTGATAAAAGCTGCGCTACGTTAATATCCCTCACGACGAACATCCTGAATCTGCCACTGAAGGGATGACATCACATTTTCAAGAAGCATGACAATCCTAATTTGATCCCTCCCCTTGCTCCGGCCCCTGGGAGAAACTCATTTTCGGATGTTTTACCCCCCCCCCCCCTCTCTCTCTCTCTCTCTCACTTTTTTTTTCTCCCTCTATCTCCCTCTCTCTTTTTAAATATGTTTGCATGTATTCCTTTACATTATGGCCCGGTCCCACTGGCCGATGGACACAAAACGTATGCATAAATGACACAGCGGACGAGCAAAATTTCGGGGATGGCTCCATCCGTTTTCATTCGCTCCAGAAATGGACAAAATTTGCGAAAACAGAACGAAAAATAACGGACGTGGGTAGTATGTGGCAGGGATGTTAAACGGATGCTAATCGGAAGCCTAGCGGATGAAAGCGGATGGAAGTGGATGACAGCTTTATACGCTTACATCCTTTCTATTTTCGTGCTACCTACGATGTATAGACGTTCCATGTACCTTAGCTTTCCTCCCTCTTTCCGTTTTCAGCTGCAGCGGATGTGAGTTGCGAGGATGCCCCGAGGATGCAGAGAGGATACAAGGTTTAACGGATGATAACGGGCATAGAACGTTTGTTGTTCGTATTTGTCGCGGATTTAAATCGTACACGGCGGAAGTTCATCCGTTCTAAAAGTTTTGTGCAGCTCAAAACTTTTTGCGCGGATAAAATCACAGTGGACGGAGGCTTCGATGGAGAGAGCGTATGAAACACGTATGCAATGATTACACAACGGACGCATAACGTTTCCAACGGATGGAAAAATTTGTTTACGTTTTACATCCACTTTGCATCCGTAATTGCACCGGGCCTTTATATACACATATTGGGCAATGGGAATACCCACACGAAAGTTGATTTGGGGCCAGGCGACACCAAGTAGACCGACCCTGAGTCGCCTTCTGATCTTAAAACAAAGAACCTTGTAATTTTGTGGGTTTTTCCATTGCTGCATGCTTATATACAATATGATATATTACTGTTATCATTAATATTTTTGATGATATTAATATATATATGTATCCCCCTCTCTTCTTCGTATCATGTCGTAAGGAATTTTAATTAAGTGAGTGTGTCCAGGTGGAGAATGAATATTAATACAACTTTAGGTCATTCTATACAAACATGGACTGAAATACATGTACATAAGTAGGATTAAGTCATTTACAACGTATTGCCTAGATAATGCAGGTTCAGCCCGCCATACCGACTCGACATCCATTTCACACGACCGATTCTTGGCCATTCGAGGCAATGCAATAGCTCGATCGGTCTGTTTTTGGCCTGATGTCGGCCTCATTGATGTGACTGGGGTATCATTGAGTTGTAAGAAATAAGGGTTATAACAAATGAATGACGGATGAACTTGTTAAATAGGTCTGCTGAATACAACATCTGCATTGGTGCTTCCAATTTGTCACCAGTGACTTTTTTTCCCTGCAAAAATTCAGTGAGATGCTACTGGTATTCGCACTACTACAACTACTACTTCGTCTACCATGAGACTAAAGATAAGAAGAATATAAGAGAAAGAGGAAGAAGAAGAAGAAAAGAGGAAAAATGAAGGCGTAGGAGAATAAGAAGAATAACAGAAGTAGCATCGTTTACGTAATATTAATAATCTGTTGTACAATAATATACTCATCTAATATAAATAGCAACAAGAAGAAGATTATGTTCAGGAACAAGGTCTTCAATCATGTCAATAGTGTATGTTATAGGTCTTCGCGATTGGACATGCCACACCTATGCAAAGGTCAACCATGGAAAACAGGTTGATGCACGTGGCATATTAATGAACTGTCAATTCACTTTTATTAGCCTGTGTTATCAGTGGCGTAGACAGGTTCGTACACCTGGAGGGATGACTGGGCTGCCAACGCTAGTAAGGGCGCGAAGCGCCCGAGCGAGGGAGCAAAGCGACCGAGCGGGGGATGGTGTGGGAGTGGGTGTCCTCCCTCCCACGGTAGGGAGCTTTTGCAATTTTGAACTTGAAATCGTGCAATCTGATGCATACTTAATGAGGTAAAATAACAGACACAAGCGTGCACGCACACACACACATACTCACACACACACACACACACACATGCACACATACTACGCCTTGAATGGACAGACATACATCGACAAGATCTACACACCGTGGCATACGAATACAGAATGGACTTATTATGGAATACGTATTTATTTATCTCTGTGCATTTATAGCTGTTACACCTCTTCAGAAAAAAAAAAACCCAATGTCAACTGTGTACACGCAGGTATAGTCTTTGTTGTCTTGATAGGGGTATGTGGTTATGAATGAAAACAGCCTCTGTGGCCATTTGTGAATAGAACACATAAACAACAAACAATAACGATTAAACTTTGAACAATATGTCTGTAAGCAAAATGAATACGTACATACTATGCTTTTTTACCTCAAAGAAACAGGCATAGTATCCATAGATGGATATCGGCTGGCGGCTCATTAACATACAGATACAAAAAACATAAACAGTATCACTATGATCCATGGAGTAACAATACTGCTTTGTAATCTGCTTTCATGAAATGATCTTGTGATTATCTTGTGGTTTGGAAACCACAAAAACAAAATACTTGTAAGCTTTTCCTTTTTGTACCGTCTGAATTGGCTTTCACCGTGTGAATGCGGATAATAACAATAAACACAATTACAATAATGATGAGGATTATTATTATCATCATCATAATCATTATTGTTATTATTATTAATATTAAAATTGTTATCATTATTATTATTACTATTGTTATCATCATTATGACTTATTAAGTAAGCAAATATCATTCCAAAAAAAAAAGGGGGGGGGGGAATTGTACATACCATCCCCCTCATCCCCCCGTTGTCTACGCCCCTTTGTGTTATCTTGAAATTATGACTAACAATAATTTAGTATTCGGACAATTTATAAGTATTTAGAAAAATTATAATCTGAAGTGGAATTAAATTTTTGTTTTTTTTCCTCAAAATTGATTTTTTAAAATTTTCAGTTTTGCACACGCAACGGTGCGTGTTTGATAACATGTTATGCTTCGCAATAAGTTGAAGTATCGTTTTATAAAATACGAAATTGAAATGCCATTTGGTTATAGAAATATTAGAACTTCACAAAATGGCGCTTAGATGACATTATGCAAATTGTCATTGTGTCCAGTCCTTGATAGGGTCTACCATTCTTGGGAAATTTGTTCCACACAAAAAAGTACAGAAAGAAAGAAAATAAAACATTCTGACAAATAATAATGAAAATACGGCATTTGTTATGCGCCATCGACCTAGTAAACTTATTCTTAGACGCTGAGGGTAGAATTAGAATAAGTTACATAGAGAAATTAGGAGAAGAAAAAAAATGCAAAGATGTACATTCAACAAATAATTAACTAAAAGAACATGCGAACATAGATGCCTTTAGAGTTTCTTTAAATGTTTCTAGGGATTCTAGTGATCGGATCCTCAGTGGAAAAGCATTCCAAAGAGATGGGTCTGCACAAACAAAACACCAATAAAACACGTGATAGCCTATGTACAATTAATTTCTCTTAAAGGTGAAGTTTAGTTCTAGCCAAGCAATCAGATTTCGATAGAAATTATTATTAAGGATTTTTTAGTTTAAATGAAAACGTTGTTTGTGTAGCATTTGGGAATTGGTGTATTCTATAAATAAGGTTTTGGAATCATCTCATTGACTCAATCTTGAAGAAGAGCACATGTACACCAAACTTTGTATATGTGACTACACACGAACACATGTGACATGACCGTCCGGTCTAAACCCCTCAGCTACATCGGGGCATATCTTGTGAAATCAAAAGACCTCGGCCCCGTCTTACTTAGAGTTGCGACGATTGATCCAAATCAATCGTAAGTCCTCCAATCAATCGCAAGTTTGCAGTCTCCTGCATCTTGTGTACATAGTTGCGAATGATATCAACTCTTTGTAAGACGGGGCCCAGGACTATCAGGTTTTCCTCTGCAACACTTATGTTGTATTCACCGAGAGCTGAGAGTGAAGCATACTAACGAAAAAAATCGAAATACCTTGTGTAGGACTCAAACAGGTAGTTTCTCCTCCGAATTGCAACAGCTTCCGAAATGGAATAGAATATCTAGTTGAATTTATAGCAATTTCCCCAAAAGACCTAAAGGTAGGGATTTGGGGTGACTAATATTCTTAGAAATAGTTTTTAAGCCAACGCCCCATAAAAATGTTATTGGCGTGTACCTGGTCACTTGATTTGTAACCTGCACCTCATAGGTTGAAACCTTCACTTCCTCCCAGCCGGAAGGACTGGTTAGTAAACAAAACTGTGTTTCTTCTTGGAAATGTCTGGCCGGCGGATGCTGATTATTTTCGCCATTCATCATTTACCTTCATTTTGGAGAGCTTCCTTATCAGGGGTGATCCAAAGAACTCTGACTAACGACTGCAGTGACATTTGGCTGTCGAGGGGACACAATAATCCAAAAATTCTCTCACAAGCAAAAAAATGAAATGAATAAATATTAACATGAATAAATCAATAAATAAATGAAGTGTAATATATGAGGTTTCTTGTTCGCAACCCTGCCCACTTAGTGGAGGCCCCGAAAGCATCACCTCTGGCATAACCTGACTTGATATGCTCTGAAAACAATTTATCCAGCCTAAATATTGTCAAATGTTAGGGTAAGGGTAGCCGTTTTTTTCACATCGAAATTCTGACTTGTATATTTTATGATTTGTTTCAATATAATATTAATTAAAAGTGATTCCTCGTGCTAATCATCCTGGATCTGCCTCTAGTGTTCCAGACTGGCCTTCTTTCCAGCCATGTGGAGATTTTGTAAATAGCTGCAAGGGTTGTAGGAATCATTCGGTACAATACTTTGATTGATTTGTATAACAACAGGAAAATAGGAAGGATGGCTTATAATCGCAGCTTGGACTGTTGCAATTTTCAATCAAATAGGATTGCCCACCATCGATGACCTTTGTCGAAATGTCTAAATTTATTTCAAAAACGCAATCATGGTTTCTTCATCATAATTAAAACGTGCAGATTGAAGGCCGACTTTGACGAGTTCTAATTACGAGCCTGATGAAGGGTTTACATTCAAGTCTAAGCATGCATAAACAAATTGAAAATTGAATACAAAATATAATTATAAATGTGTTTATGAATGTGCATAATACGCTCGATCGAAAAAGTAAGTTCCCCTGACATTTTTCAAAATAAATCGAGACTAAATAATAATGATAAAAAATGTAATCAATTTACGCAGTGCTTACTCATTACACACACACACAGGTCATTATCATTGTGCAATAATGGACTAGTATGTAATAAGATACAAGACAGGCTTTTTCTTTTCCTTTATGGGAGGAGGCAATGTTGAAGGGGACATAGCGACCATAGACGTAAATGGACAATCAAGGTTTACACTCCCCAGACGCATTTTGACAAATTACAGTTCTTAATACGAAGGAGCGCAGCGACCCGAGCAGGAATGTTTGTATACTGTAGTTTGAACACATACTAAAGGGAGTCGGGCTAACTCGGACCCGGAGACAACTCGGTCCCGATGCAAAAACGGCCAGTTTTTGTAGCCCCTAAATTTAACCCTAACCCTAATGCTAATACCCAAACCATAAACCATAACACTAACCCAAAACCAAACACTAACCCTAAACCCTAAAAATTTAAAAACAAATTCAATCATGACAGGACAACTCGGCCCCGTACTCGCAACGGGCCAAGTTGTCCCTGAGTCCGAGATAGCCCAACTCCATACTGAAGCATCCTTCAGTAGTACCCCATTCACCCTTTTTGTTTAATTACACACCATAACGTGTATCAGTTCGGCTGGAGTAAAGCGAAGTTATCACGTGTACAAAATAAGAATGTATTGAAAAAGGGAGCTTCGGCCCACTTTTTACGGAATAAGGATGCCCTGAACTGCATGCCCTGAACATTAGATGTGAATATTATCAATATGGTTAAAAATGAGACTCTACCCCGAAAACAGTAGGAAAAAAAAGAGGAATGTTCGACAAGAAAGACAATATCTACGAAGCTACAGAATAATTGCTCCTTTTCTCAATGATTAATGTTCCTATTTGAAAGTTGGACGGAGAAATGGAATGGCTATCATACAATACATACCTAGTACAATGCGGGGGACACTGGTTAAAAACTAAAGATAAGAAGTCCTTCTAACTTTTAATTCTTCTACTTAGAATCTCCACATGAGAAAATGGAGGAGAATCAAGGTTGAAGTGGGTATTTTTATAATCATCATCAAACATGCCGGAAAAGTAGGAAATTAATGAGCTCGGTACAATTTTGTAATCGGTCCGCGGAATATAAAGAGAGCATGGATCTGATCGGTGTTATAGTGGGCTTTCTGCTTTCATGCGACACTAATTAAGGCTCTCATATTAAGACGCTGATCGTTGAAGAGTTGAAGCATCTTCTTAGCTTACTCCTCTTGTTGTTCGGCTGTAAGGCAAAGCAGAACGGCTAATAATACGTGAAGCAATAGGTAAACATATGTGGGAGAGAAGTAGCTTTATTTATTTATTTCCAGTTTATTTATTTGATAATTTTGAGTGAAGCACATATCAGGGGAAAGGGACGGTGGCAATTATCTAATTTGTGAAATTTCATGGCATTTAAATTCTCATCTTATAAAAAGTATGTGAATGTATGCCGAGCTATGGCGAACTTTAAGCTGTGATTTTGTTCTCATTATATCATTTGTTCTTGTTCTCTTGTCTTCAGATATCGAATACAGCCTGCATTGTGATAGTGTACGCACGAGAATTCTAAATCACTCTAAACAAAGATTGGCATACTACATCGATAATTATCACGAGAAACTTGGGCAAAATTGCCCAACGAAGCAACATGGATCCGAAGACTAACGAAACACCCCTTCTAACTAAGATTCTTCGTCGCTTTAAAGGACAGAGCGATAAGAACAAACGATGTGCGAAATATTCACCAGCAAACGGTTCAACAGATAGGCAGAATGAAATCAAACATGTTACGAGCCATGCGAGTAGCCCTTGTGGATGTCACTGTGTTGCCTCCCGTCAAAAGAGTCTGGATGAAAAGCATTCCTCAGACTCTCTTGTCCATTCTAAGTTCTCCGTCTCGAAGAGCTGCATCGATCCTCAGATCTCTTTCCCCGAGACGTTTTGCCCGAACTCTACCGTGATGCACGAAGGCTATTCAAGTTTGTGCGAGTTGCTCGATCAGTTTCATAGGTCCTCCCCCTCCACGGCTACCCCGACGAAACCAGGTAAGCGTGATTCCCAAATTCAAACGGACCCACTACCAAATCTGCCGCCTCTTGGCTCTCAGGAACAGATTATGATCATAAATAAGAACACCAGCCCCGCTCAAAGTCCTAAACTTTACAGTTCTCAAATAGCTGAAAAGCAGTGTCCAATCCCGAAAGAGACAACTCAACAAGAATCGTTCGACCAAACTACCTCCTCCGGATGTTCTACGTGTTCATTTGACCGACAGACATGTGCTTCACGTACTCATAGTTATCCATCCCTGCCACAAGATGCACCCTTGAGTCTGGGCATGGGGAACTTTCGATTTGACTACAGACTCAGAACATCAAGTTGCATGCTGGTGTCGCCCACTAGGAGTGATTCAAGCCAACTAAACAAATGTCAGCATACCATTTTGAGTACAGATCGTGAGCATTGGGATCAGGAATCATCCTCCGTTTCCACGGGCTTTGGTAGTAGACCGTCACGAACCCAAAGTCAATCGACACCCACCCATGAGAACCAACAAGACGATTTTGTTGCTACCGATCACAGGCGTCGCTCTCTGTCCGATTCGTATGCGTGTGAAGCTTTGCGTGGGGCAAAGTGGGGCGAGAAAATGCTTAAAATGAGGAGGGATGGATCTGATGGGAAAGATGAAAGTTTTTCACGGGGACTCATTTCACCGTGCCGCGAGGATAAACTGAAAAATACGCACGCATCCGAGGATAAATTGTCGAAGAAAACAGCCTTCTCCACTTTCCTGGATAAGATGCCTAAAATGAGTCTCCTCAAACGGTTCAAAGAAAAGTCCCTGCAATTCGAGAGCGTTCCCGACCTGAGTAAATTTGGAACCCCAAAGACCACACGAAGACTAAAAAGCATTTGCAGAAATGTCCGATCACATGAACAGCTTGACCAAGAAGGGATGAGACATTATCGGGCTTGTTTAGTAAGTTCTTCAAAGACACAGGGAAGTAGTCCCCAACATACCGATTGTGGCTACATCGATCCTGATACGGTGTCCCGAAATTTTAGCAAGAAAAATGCTCTTAATCTGACGAAATCGGTAAGAAAAACCATGTCTATCAATTCAATTGACACTAATGTACGGAACGTCACTGGTGGTTCAGTGGATACGACTCCGTACCACCGAAGCGCTTTACATTCACAGGCCCCTCGATCAAGCAATCTGGCAGATGTGGTAGGACACCAGGACAAGGATGAATTCTATATGACCTTTGACCCCGATTTGAACCCGCCATGTCTCCAAACAGCAGCAATGATGCATGTTCAGTCACCGTTTAAGTCATCAGATGCTTACGAAACGCCGCTGATGAACTGGGGACCGATTCGTCAGAGTAATGGCATTGCGTCGGACAACAAGCGCTTGGATCAGAACGGCAAGGAGTCACGGTACAAGAGACTCGGGAACGCCGCAGAAGACGATATTGACCACACAAACACTTCAAAAAGCTGTTCATCCATCGTAAGTATTCACAATAAATTATATTTTGATCACAGGTCCGAGCATATTAGGCAAATGTTTAAAAAAAAGTATCTATAATGTTTCTTGTTATTTCGCCGATTAAGAAGTAACGAATACAAGTCAACCGAAGTTTGAATGCAATGAACAAGGACTAGTTATCAATCATGTTAATCTATAAAAAGCATTCATAATTCACAATTCGATTCCACCAGTGACCTACATGGATAACCATTGAATTCTCATCAGCATCAAAGCTTTTCTTTCTGAGGTCCATGCAATTATTATTTACCCAGTAATTTTCCAGGTAGCCATTTACACAAGGGTCACAAGAGTGACATGTGCGGAATAATGCTTTGCCTATAAAGGACGTTAGTGGAGATTGGATACGAACCCTCGACCCTCGGATTTCTAGGTGAGTGAATGAACCAGTCTATCACGACACTCAATTGGTAATTCATCCGATATTGAGAATGTCAACTATTGTAATAACCAGTTTGTCATTTTTTCTTCTCTCTTTCTTTTTTTTCTTCTTCAGATGCCGCCCAAGCACCTGTGGAGGCAACGCTCTGCAATCAACCACGACAATCGCAAGTACATGCCACTGCCTCCATTACCGACAGAAAACAAGAAGCAAGATATCTACCAGGAAATACCGTGTGATACCGTCATTACTCCCAACGGGGCGTCATCTCCGCCATGTACACCCACGCAATCATGTCATCCTTATACGCTCGAATACACCTCCTATCAAAGAGACTCTTACCCGTATCCATCTAATGAGGACATACACCATGCTGTCTACCCCCAGTCAAAGTCTAGGTTTGGTATATTTACGCACTCTCCCTCCAGTTCACCCTGTAACCTGACATCGCCATCCCGATCAACAGGGCATGGAAATGTATTCTTCTCTGAGGGGTTCACGGCTAAGAAGCTCACAGTGGTGTCGGAGAATGGCATGCGGAGACGACCGGACTACATCTCCGTGCACCCCACGGACTTGTCTGAAGATAAGGTGGGCACCAGGGAGACGGGTGCACGGTCTCCTCTGCAGCACGTGGCTCATCGTAACCTGAAGCATACGCTTTGCGTACCAAACATGCCTGTAAGGCAGACTCAATACCAAGGGAACCACCTCAGTTCATCTGTGGAAGACATAAAGTGTGATGTGAGGGAAAATATTTCTCGAGGGAAAATCAGGATTCCACCCATCTTCCTTCAACAATAGGCTTCACTAGACGAGTTCGTTCGGACCTAAATTACCCTCCAGACCCAAAATCTTTTTCCATATTATATCCATCATGTACAATCATCAGGAGAGACAGTGTCAAGTTGTATGTATCAAGTGAGGATTTTTATTAAAAAATGGCGATCACGATTTGAACAAATTATCCCGATGACGATTTGAACCAATAGATAATGGGATGGACATGAAAAATGCGGGTATTTTCGTGGGTCACCTCCGCAATTTACAAAAACACTCTCATTAGGGCTATTCAAAGGTGTTGAAACCAATAACGAAGGAGGCATGTTTTTTGTTTTTAAATGACATGTTTACTGGCAGATTTGCCAGTAAAATTGCCAACGGTACAATTTCGCATAATTTGTTTTTAAATCTTGAATTAGGAGCACGTTTGTTAAATATCATTTTAGATATTATCATGCCATAGAAAAGTGGTTGCATTTGTCACCCCTCGAAAATACACAGTTTCAGTAGTCATCCAATAGCCTACAATGTATATGAGTTACTAAAAAATGACAACATTGCTCTATATACTATGTATAATACCTTTATTATCATGAATTATTTTCGTGAACGTTATAAAACAAATAATTATACTTTGTCTTTTATTTTATGTTTTATTTTTACACTTGCCTTCGAATTAAAAGAAACATGATTCGGGTTTATGATTCTAGTCTTTTTGCTTCTCCCTCGACAGTGAAGTTTGCGAATACAATGTTAGATAACCACAGAATATTAATGTGACGACACAAATCTTCTCCAAGAGAACGGGCATAATTTCTGATTCACTATATATTGTGATGCATTCCATTATCAGTAAATGCCAAATAAAATGCAGGATTCATAATTATTTTGATAATCAATTGATGGATGCATGTTACATGGATTTAACAAGTAATTGACCGATATGTTAATCACTTACTGAAGAAGGTGGCAGAGGTTTTTAAAAAAGATGCCTCATCTTAATTTTCTATTTTTCTATCTTGTCCCCCTTTATTTCAAATTCATTTTAAATTTTTGTTTCTAAAACTATTTTTTTTTGGGGGGGGGGTCGTGGAAATTGTATTCATTCATTTATTTTATTTGTACGGCTCCGTCTCTATCATGCGTACGGTATGTATCATGTCCATTACATGGTGTTCTGAATTTTTGAAAAACGTTCAATGCAACGTTCAATGCACGTTGATGAGCCTATGATATTAATATAATTTTGGATGGCTTTGAGTGTGATACAAGACTATATTGCACGAAGACGAAGTCGAAGACAAGTCCAATATCGTCATAACGAGAGCAATATAGTCTTGTATTACACGAAAACAAAGCCATAAGATATTATTATATTATCTATGTCAGGCTGACTAGCGAAATAATAAATTTGACTTATATATGGCTTTGTTTTTGTGTGATATCTATATCGATAGTTGAAGTTCCCAGATGACTGAGCAATACAAAAACAATATTGATTAGTCATCCGGGTACCGCGGTAAAGATATTAAATATACTCATTGATTGTGCCACTTGGAAGCCTTGTAAAGATAATTATATTAAACATTGTAACTTATTAAGTTGTACAGAAACGCAAGGCCATGAAAGCCAATGTAATAAATATCTATATCATTTGCACTTTTATGTTTTTTCTACGTATTCCAAATAAACTTTAAGCGAAGAAAAAAAAACTATGGTTAACTGACTGGATCTTTTTTCTCTTTTATCACAAGGAAATGCTGATATTGATAATGATAGTATTCGTAAAGCAATATTTAGATGTAATGTTGAGTTTTGGGCCCCGTCGGATAAAGAGTTGCGATTGATTTGAATCAATTACAACTCCTACCTCTGAAGGACACAGTTGGGTTTAATTTTAAGTAATGGCTGTTATGAACCAATCACAACTCTTTGAAATACAGAGCCCTGCTAAGGAGGGAGGGTGGGGGGGGGGGGGATTTTCATAAGGTATGTTTTGTTCGTTTCATATCATGTAATACCTTTTCAGTGTCCATATAGATTCGCCTTTTTTTACAAACAAAAAGAAGAAAAAAATTCATAATTATTATAAATTATTTAAAAAATCATAATGATGGATAACACAATTTAATGAGAGGGTGATATACATCAACAATTGAAGTGGAAACAGAGGATAAATAAGTAAACTCAGTAATTCTGGTATCATCAGTATTGATGTTTTTATGCTAAGCATATTTCGTATTTGATTAATGTTAAATGGAAAAAGTAGAAATATTGGCCTTGCTTTCATATCGATAGATCTAAGCATACTAATATTAACGCATCCGTAGGTAGCATATACAGTGTGAGTCAAAAAACAAATTACACCTAGAAAATTGCTAATTATTTTAAAAAATCATCTAACAGTAAACTAGTATACATATTGAGAGTGTTTTATCCCGAATCATTCAGTACCATTATGTGTGGTATGTGTTCACGCTTGGATGAACAGGAGGCATTGTCTGCGAGAGTTCAAAAATCGACTTGCGCCAACTGAGTTGCTTATGTGATATTTGAATGAAACACTTGGGATTTGGGTAATAATTCGGTATTTGCAGATCCAAATAACATCACTAACAAATTTAATCATGTCACACAATTCAAATATCAAACATCAAACAACATTTTGTGCGCGTGTGTGTTACTTTGCTTCTGCAAAAAGCATAGCAATGCGTTTTATCCATTCTCTCACTCCGCTAATCCGAACATAATAAATACAATAGGCATCACTCTGGCGCAAGTCGATTTTTGCACTATCGCAAACAATGCCTCCTGTTTATCTAAGCGTGAACACATTCCACACAAAAATGATACCAAATGATTTAGGACAAAACACTCTTTCATAAGATGTATAATGATTAACTGTTCATAGTTGAACATAATAAGCAATTTTCTAGGTGTAAACTTTTTTTTGACTCACACGGTAGTTGGCCGAAATTGTGCAAGGTCGCGTGACCAGACTTGTGGGATGTTTTATATTAACATGTGAGATGTCATACATATGACACGTATAACTGTATTTGTAGACAAATAAGATCATGAAAAAAACCTAGAATGCAAGTGTTGTTTTAGAGTAAATTTTGGAGAAAAAACAGCTGTTGTGTACGATAAACGTTAAAATTACCCAAGACTTTCATAAAATTTGCGGTTACGAAAGGTTAAGTGATATCGCGATAGATCTTACGATTTTCGGACAAACGACACTCGAAAGAATCAATTACAGGCATGTTGCCATCTGTAGGGCCTACTGGAGGAGGAAAAATATATGCTACCCCCCCCTCCCCCCTCCTCGACGAATAATACATAGACCTATGGCACTTTTTAATTCTTTTAAACTTTTTTATGTGTATGTTTTGGAGAAACCCCTCCCCCTTTTGTTTAAAAAAAGAAATAATAATAATTTTTTTTTAAAACAAAACGGTGGTACTAGGTGACCCAAAAAACTGACCTTACCCCCCCCCCCTCCCAACGAAACGACATATTGATCGGCCAAATTTGCCAATTTTGAGACAAAAAAAGGAAACAAATGTGAT
>BEXV01002535.1:35010-45063 GCA_003118195.1 Hemicentrotus pulcherrimus
CCCCCCCCCCCCCCCCCCCCCCCCCCCCCGCTTATTCGCCGACTCGCCGCTACTTTTTCTATTGCCTTGGGAGCGGCTATTTGGCCACTCCCTTGCCCCCGGTTGGATCCGCCCCTGGGCCGATCGAGACTCAAAGAGAGAAATCATCAGAAGTAGAAAAGTGGTATGCCTATCTACTTTAATATCAGAAGAGAAAAGGGGTATTTTTTGCGAGGTATACAAAAGTGGCACCTGTTTTAGTGGAAGAAAGTTGGAACCGTTGCCTCCGATGATCTTGTTTTTGCCAAACCACAAATCTACCGATATTTTCATTGGACGAACTCGTCATTGACCCTTTTAAACCGCAAGAGGGCTAATACAATTTTGCGCTAGGGGTGTGTGTGTACATTGCATGCATGCATGCGGTTTATAAACAACTTCACAAAATCATAACATTAACATGTGGCATTTCATGACGGTGACGAACCTTTGAGAAGGCAGATTCTGCCACTCTCCAAATTGTTCGTGTTGTAGCTCTTTTCATCCATTTGATAAAAACTTACATCCAGAGTATTAGAGTTAAATCATTTGAATATCCGAAATTTCGATCCAGGTTCAGGCCGATAATCATGAGAGGCAAAGCCAAATCTTTCGATGGTTCGACAGTTTTGTCTCTGGCTGCAAAGGCCGCAGGGAACATATTGATCGTTGGTGAAAAACTCAGGTAAGTGGTCACTTTATAATCCAAATGATCTTCTTTAAACTTAAATTTACATGTACTATTTACCTTTTCCCTTAGAACTTAGACGTTTAGAAGTTACTTTTGGGAGAATCCTATCATTGAATGCCATACTCGATACTGCTAGTCAGATAGTTTGCTTAGATCTATATTCATGTTATTATTTATTACATAATCATGATGATCATTTGATTTTCTTTAGTCTAGGCTTAGAATAGATCCTGGGTCTAGGGCCTAGGCTACACAATAATCCTGATATTTTCCATGAAAATAAGATAATAAACTTAAAGTTAAATGAGGAAATGATAGGTTTTTGTATTTATTCTTATTACAAACTACTTGTAGATCTATGATAAGGCTTTGATAAGGCCATTACACTGTACATATTCGCTAATTGTTATTTCACTGTTTAAAAACAAAAAGGTGGCTCAATGACTTCTCATCTGTTTGAGATTTTTAATGGCACTCATTTTTTATTTGTAATATAAGTACCTTGCATATTCTTTTTTTTTTATTCTGTAGGCATGAATTGAAAACCTCAGGTACCTCTCTAATTCAGGACAGACGATACAGATTGAGAAGTTACCAGAGATGCTTTGTGGGTAAAGCCGTCGTTGACTGGATCGTCCAGCATGAAGGCATCAAGGATCGAGCCAAGGCTGTTGAACTTATGAATATCCTGCAGAAGTACAATATTATACATCATGGTAGGTTTAACAAATAGAGATGCTGTCTGTTCTTTAGATGTGTCTCTGGCTTTAAAAACAGACTGTGTTCCCTTCATCTACATTATAAGCCAAAGGGAATTGGGAAAATTTGAAAGAGGAAATTTGATTGGTTAATTGTATGGTTCTACATAAGGCTCTCTATAAATTGTTATTTGGGTTTAATTTTTGACAGTTGTACACTTGTACAGTACATGCAGTGTACCGCATAACATTAACTTGTAACAGTAAATTTGATTAGTTATGGGTAATTCCACATATACATGTACGACTACAATGTACATGTGGTTGTTCAGGACAGGTATCAGCATCATACCATATTTGATATGGTACACAACCTCCAATTGTAATTTTGCCAACTTCCATCTCAGATTTGTGCAGAGTGTAGCGACCCTATCGCTGAGTGACCTCTCTTTTACAAATGTACTCCTCATGAAAGTCTAACTATTTGGTTGCTTCTATGTATTTCATAATACAGCCCCCCCCCCCTCCACTGGAATGTTCATGTAATTAGCATGACTGATCTTTCTTCTCTTTGACATACAGCTTTCTGCTCTATGGAGAATGTGTAATTTATGGATGCTTCTCCTTTTCACAGCTTACAATAGGGCAGGTCTACTTCTGAGTTTTGACAATAAACTTGGGAAAGCACCTTGGGTACTATTTTAGGTCGCGCTTCAAGGTCGCAAACAAATCCAGCTTATATATCTCCTCCTTTTAGATATTTAAATATTCTCCCTGTAAATGAAATTCAGGCCTTCATAAATTTCATGATGCATTTTCACATCTGCAAGGTTTGAATAGAAAACCCAATTCTTGTGCATAGATTTTGGGAGAAAACATGAAATGCTCGCTTATCTCTTTGTACTCCCACTTCTTCTGCTTGTTCAAATTTAAATGTACATATATGTCTGCTGACTGTAACATTGTCAATTCACCTGTTTAAATACCATTTGTGTATGACCTGACACCTGTTTAATAGAATAGACCGTTTTATAGAAATGTATGGATGTTTATTTTGTGGGGCTCTAGTGACAAGTTCATTAACCTGTTAAAAATGAATGAACTACAATACTTTGAACCCAGTCTGCATACATTATATGTTGCTATATCAGGCAAACGTGGGCAATCTTTTAGGTTGTCAAGAAAAACCTTTAGTTAGACAATATGCAGAAAATGTGAATGTAAACATTAGGGCACGGATGTATCCAGGCTTGTTACCCCTTCTAATATTTGTTATTTTGTATTGATGTGACCTCCTTTACCCCTGGGGCATTCTTCCGTTCACTTCACTGCAATAGAGTTGAAACATCTTTGTTTTGTTACAATTACATTTTTGTGTGCATGAATAGTCAGATGGTGTTGCTATGCCTGTCAAACCTCAAACAAGACAACTGAAGAGTCACAAAGCCAGGCTTTAGAACCTTCTTGTGAAAGGAAAGACCTTGGGATTTGAATAGAACATAAATTATTGAGGGCCTTTGACCTTCCCTTGTATTGTGCTTTTATCACAATTTGACCTACATAACGGTACAATTTACCTACATGCACAGTTTATCTTCTGACTGAATGTTGCCAGTTGGTAACAGTTGGTCATTCAACTTTGAAAGATGTTTGCCCTTGTTTATTGTTGTTTTGGGGGATTCTTTTAACTTGTTCAAAGATACAAATGGTTTTATTGGCTTGGATTGTTTTTGGATTGTTTTGGATTTGTCTTTATTTGTCAAAGATACAAATATATTTTTGTTAGCTTCATTTGTAATTTTTTTAGTATTCATTTGATTATTTATACATTTTTCATTTGTCAAAGATAAAGATAATTTGAAGGCTTGGATTGCATTTGAGATTCGAGGGTTACATGTTGGTCTAGGGTTCGTGGGGCATACATGTAGGCCCAAGGATGAAGTTAGGAATTGGGGTATTTGACTGATTATCAGTACAATCTTGCGATGTCATTTGTCAACTTCCTCCTCCTCCTCTCCCCCCCCCCTTCTCTCCGAAGCATTGATTACTAGAATACTAGAATTTGTGTTTAGGAAGGTTTCATTCAATGTGCAAGGAGAATTCTTTTTAATCTACATGTTAATAATAAAAATAATAATAACTATTTCTTATATGGCGCTTTTCAGGAGGGCCCTATCAAAGCGCCTTACAGATATATATACTATTACCCCGGTCATCGGATTTAAGGCTTACCCGCACACACACAATGTATGCACATTATCCACTCCCTGGGGAGCATTCCAGCCAGGCGTCATTTTTACAAGCGCACACTTGCTAATCTAAGCACATTAGCTTTCGCATCCTACCGGGTACCCATTTAACACCTGGGTGGAGAGTGGCAAATGTAGATCAATGTCTTGCCAAAGGACATTAGTGCCGCGGTAGGACTTGAACCGCGGACCTTGTGATCCACAGTCCGGTGACATACATGTATCCACTCGTCCACGACACCTCTACATGTTCTCACATTTCAATAAACATATACTTGCAGGTTAACTATCAAATCCACTTCTATCTTTTTTTAAATCTTTTAGTATGTGATGACCATCTATTCAAGGATGAGATGCTGTTCTACCGGTTCAGAGTCGATGACAACACTTTCAAAGACGACAGAGAATCAAGATCAATCATTCATGGTACAGCCATATTTCACAGGTGAATAGTTCATCAAATTCTTTGCATATATTTGTGACATAGAGAGAGAATGGGAATCTCGCTAATTTAATTGTTGGCCATCCACAAATGTTTTAAGCAGGTGAATGGCATGAAAACATCATTAAACATGTTGCGAATAAACGTGCTTGGTACATTTTGGTTAGATTGTGGGAAAAGCTCGGAACAAACGATATTCAGTCATTTGTGAAAAAAATGTAGGAGATTTATCAAAATATAAGATTAACATGTATAGAACTTCGGAATACTCCCAAGAATTTACTCAATGCACAACAGGATATTCCTTTTAAGATGTAAAGAATGTAATTAATTGTTTCAACATTGCTATGTATTTCATGTAATTCAGCTCTCTGGCTGTAGTTATAATGAACCATTCAACTCGATTCAATTATAGAGTGATTTCAATCGAGGACAGTTGGTTGAAGGAGCACATTGGTATCGTAAAGATGAAACAGAGAGTGAAAATATGTTTTCCCCAGTGGATTAAATATGGCTGTCTCATTTCCTTTACTTTTGTTACAGAGTCACAAGTGAAACTTCTTCTAGTCCT
Source organism: Hemicentrotus pulcherrimus (assembly GCA_003118195.1). NCBI lineage: Eukaryota > Metazoa > Echinodermata > Echinoidea > Camarodonta > Strongylocentrotidae > Hemicentrotus > Hemicentrotus pulcherrimus. The sequence continues at coordinate 39,680 of BEXV01002535.1, forward strand.
CTTCTAAAACCACACACGGAGTTCGGACACAAGTATGCTGATGTGAGTAAATATATCTTAATGAGCAATTAAACATCGAAATTAATAGCGGTGTCAAATTCTTAATGTGCAGTTGTGAAGTGAATTGCCTGAAATTTATTCTAAATAATGGTTTATGTGGTAAATGTATTTTATTACCATTCGAGAATATTGCGCAACATGTAAAGGAACCTGTAGTTGAGAATTGAACCCTTGACAAAACAGGATACCGGATCTGGACCATGTATTATAACGCTTTTTGATTGATTGTAAGGTCAATAATGAGCGTAAGTCTATGGCTCGTCGTGTATTGATCAAACTGAAGATCAATCATAACTATTTATGAATATGTATTGTGAGATTTGCAATTGTCCAGATTGCAATGGATTGATTACATTGAGCTTAAAATCACGAACAATGATTTAGAGTATTTCTCAAAGATATTGTTAGAAAGGACTACACAAAGATATGACATGATTTTTGTCTGAAGTTTCAAAATAATTTTAGTCATCTTAATACATTTCAGGAACAATCATATTCATGACGAGAATTCTCATAATAATAGCGAGAATAAGAAAGCCCTCATTTAATTTTTTTTCATCTCTACCATCAAGTAGTACCCTTCAATTAATTAGCACTTAAAGATGAAGTTGAGTTCTGGTCACGTGATTGCATTGTGAAAGAAACGGTGTGAAATCAATCAGAAAAGGTTGATCATCTAGCAAATAAGTATTGGTGTGTACACTGCAAGGTTCTGGAATCATCAAAATGTTAAGAAATTTGGTCCAGTCTTGGTAAAGTTACAAGCACTGTACACAGAAAGATGTATATGGGACCACACTAACATGTGGCATAAAAATCTGTCCCAATGTTTATGCTGTTACGTACCATATTTAGAATATTATGGCATTTGAAGAGCCATGTTTTTTAGTAAGGCTGTGCACAACAGTGTAATGAGGTACCCGAGTACACTCCCAGGCTTACAAGCGAATACTCAAATATTAGGATGCCATGGTTTTTATAATTTTTTTTGAATTTTTTTGATTTTTTTGATTTTTGATTTTTTTTTTGCCACCACCACCATACCTCGGTAGCAGTGTATCCCAGGTCCGTCCGCGAAAACTCATGCAATTTTACTTCGAGTTGCAGTTGAAGGCACCGATTTAATGATAATAATAACAGTAAACAATGCTGTTACCAAAGATGGCAGAATAATCCATTTTTCTCAGATTTCAAACAGAAATCTGGACATTCAGTCCCAGTTTTTGAGTGGTGAGTTTGACAGTCCTTGAATTGTTTAATCGTTTTTAGCGACGGTACCATGCCAGGGGCCACCGCTCTCCCTGGCATGGGTAAGCATCGGCCTGGATTTCTTTCTTTTTTTGATTTTTAAATTTTTTTTTTTTTTTTGCGTCCGAATATTTGTGTACGAGAAATCGTACTCGACTAGTTGTCAACAGTGCGGGTACTCAAGCATTCGATTATCTGATGTTCTTCCACCTTGCATAATTACAATGAAAACTTTCACAAATTGTTTTTCACCTCTTCCCAGAACCCGATCTTTAAAAGTAGTAATTGAGACCGATATACACTGCACATGTATGTAGATGATCAACATCGGACCTGAACCTGTATCCTGTTTACTTTGTCAAGTGTTCTATTCTTATGTATAGGTTGTTTCTTTCTATGTTGTGCAACAATCTTTGACTGGTAGAGCACCTGTTATCACAACCTCTAGAGATGCTCAATGCAAATACTTCAGAGAAATACACAAAAAAAAATTAAGAAATCAAAATTTAAAAGATGTTTAAAAAATAATAGAATTTACAGGAAATCAGTTATTGAATGTTGTTCCAGGGACTATTTATTTTCTGTAAACCCGAATTTATTGTAACTTTCACAATTTTGCAAATGGTCTAGATTTGTGAATACTTTATGCTACAAAATCATTTAACGGACACCTTTTAATTTCTGCTGTCTCCATTCTTTTGTCTTCTTCTTTCTGCCTCAATGACAGTAAATAATTCCCAAAGGTTCTCTGATTTGTCATTTTAAAGGTACTGAGAAAAGCAGTACAAAGTAATTACCAAGTCAAAGAAAGTCCTACCAACAAAAGAGGCAGTCAAATTGCTCGCTCGCTGGTTGATACTAAAAAAATACTCTGTGAATAACATTCAATAAACAATCCCTTGTAAAAATATATCTTTCCACCTCTTCCCCATCCCCATCCATATCCATTTCTTATTTTTGTTTCTCTATAATATTTCCATTTCTCTTAAATACTTCCATTGTGCATATAGAGGTTATGACAACATAGAAAGAAACCTAAACACAGTACCGGTACATAAGTATAGAACACTTGACAAAGTAAAAAGGATACAGTATCAAGCCCAATTGTGTTCATCTATCTACATGACAAGAGTAATTTCATATCATATATTGGTTATACCTCCAGAGTTTCTATGGTGCAGAGCTTGTATCGTGGCTGTTACGGGTTAACACGTGTACGTCTAGAGAGGAAGCAACAAGACTTGGTAAAGATCTCCTGGAATCTGATATCATCAGACATGGTAAGCCATTTGGATTTATACACTGTAGGTAGGCCTATTTAGACATGACACAGTTTGAGATGCCAACAAGTATGATTTTATCGTATTTAGTACGATAATAAGAGTGAAATATGATAATACGATATCGCCTATTGAAATATGATATTTCATCTTTAAAACAAAAATTAAAAACACATTAAAACCACATACAAAACTTGGAATTACATAGAAACATGTACAAGTAAACCCAGCAACCCCAACAAACACTTTGCTTTACAATTTTCTCATTAAATGTTAAAGAAGCAAACATTTCACTTGACCGTTTTTACCAGTAAAGCACTTTTCTGAATTTTGCTGGCCTAGGGCCAATGGGCCAGTGGTAGTGTAGAGTTTTTGTGAAAATTTGTTATGATATTCAGTCTGTTTTTTTGTGTGTCAAGAGGTTGGCATCTCAGCACAGTGTACCACAGAGTTGCCAATTTGTGTTTCATCCATTTCATATTTGTTGAAACTTTTCATACTACTATTCTTTTTCAGATTTTCTAAAACTCTCAGCGATCTCTTTCATTCTCTTTTTTATGAAACCAAGCGTGATGCCAAGGTGGAATATATCCCTTCAACGAACCAATACACAATAATAAATCAACAAAATATCAAGGGTTCAGTGGCACAAAGATGTAACTCCATATTATTTTGCCAAAATGAGTATTTGATATCGAAATGTTCAGAAAAATGTGGGCTTTCCAGGAAACACAAAGACTTCACTCCACCCAACACCCAATTGTAGTCAATGGCTAGTGAAACATAGACTTAACTCCTTATGGCCCAAGTGCTCTATGACACATAAACCACTTTTTCTCAAAATGGAGTTACGTCTTTGTGTCACTGACCCCTCGATATTGGCCCCAGTGAGATACTTTAAATAGTAGACCCTGTAAATGTACTCCTAGGCGTTGTGGCGTGGCCTGTAGTCCAGCTAACAGCAGAAGTTACAAAATGATTCAGCCGAGGACGCAGGTTCGAAACTGAGTCACGTCTTTTGGATGGTGGCGTTAAAAGTCGGTCCCCAGACGTAAATAATCATATCTGATTGATACACGTCTGTAAAAACCCAAATACACACAACACACACACACACACACACACACACACACTGTACTATTTTTGTCCACATGACATTGTTAAAATGGACCATCACTTAATGTACGAGTGTCTGTTGTTTCAGTTTAACCTTGTCATGACTAGTCTATCGACGCCAGACCAAGAGGACCAGATAAGATCCTTGTGAGCCTAACTGTAACCCTTATCAATTTTTCCATGTGATACAGTTACGATGGACCATCACTTAAAAGATGAGCGACTCCTCTATACCTTGAACCCTGTCATGTCTGATCTAAAATTGACGGATCTAACAATGCTAGACCAAGAAGCATCAAAGGACGCATCGGGAGAGGCAGCCATGATGGCATCGCTGACGATACCAAGAGATCTTCAAAGAAAGCATTCAAATTCAACCTCCTCAGGTAAGCCTTTATAGTGACTTTGGTAACATTGCATCAGATTCTGACACAAAATCCTGGATTTAGCTCATGCTGTAATCATTCCTAACGGTTTTTATAACACTACAGTCTGTTGGAGAAGATGAGTATGATAATACCACTCACTCAAAGATTGTTATTTTTTGAGGCACTTCATGATCATTTTGAAGTGATTGTTTTTTAGGGCTTCAATATTACACCATATCACAGACACTGATAAACACGTAGGGCCATTTATCTCAGATTTAACATTCCTAAACAATGCCTTTCATTCTCACCTGGACCTCGACCCGGACCTGTTACAGTCTCAGGACAATCTTACTGTTCTAAATTTGTAAAGGCCTGAAAATTGGGTGTCCTGATTTTTTAGAAAGTATACAAGTTCATCTTCTAGATACGTTTTTTTTGCCATGCAATGTTGACTTTCCCAGATATACTGTCTTTCTCAGATATACTGAAAGTGTAATTTTTCTCTTAAATTGTGCACTCCACAAATCTCTCATTTTACATAAGTAAGAAATATTCTGTTACTTCGAACAAAAAATAGATTAGCGAAACATAACATCATCTGGGCTGACAAAAAAAATCCACCTACAATATCACAATGATGAAAGACCATAGGTATATGTTGACTATTGTATCTGTCTATGTATACAAACCATGAGGTGTGTATAGTAGATTTTCCTCGCCAAGGGGTTTACTTTCCTTTACTCCCTTCAGAAAAGTGTCATTTTTCCTAACCTCCTACTGCCCCCTCTCACCATAAGGGGCTATATAGCAAGAACAAACTGCAAATATGCTTGTTTTCTTTTAGTTATTTCTTTATAATACCCATAGGAATTTTCATTCTTAAAATCTCCCATTAACATTTAGAATTATGAAGACCCATGCATATCCAAATTCCACTGGAACTTCACCCAGCCCCCACCAATATGCAAACTGTGAATATGACTCACTATCGCCATCAAAATATAGGTATGCACATGTATGTATTACTCAAATGATATGCGACTACCGTATTGCAGTTTATATTTTTTTTCAAACTTTTCATTTGATTTTCAAACTTTAAAGATTCCTCACTGGAGAAGGCATCAATGTCCGGTTCAAAACTAGACCTTGGAAGCCCAGACCAGAACCACAATCGGCTGCATCAGGGAGGACCCTCGAGGGACCTGGACTCGCCAGACACCCCTTCAGCCCCCATCTGTACCAGAAGTTGGGGATCATTCACACCCAGTGAGCTCAGGCATCCTGAGAGCCCCTTCATCAAACGACAAAT
>BEXV01002536.1:10243-22356 GCA_003118195.1 Hemicentrotus pulcherrimus
TCCCCCCCCCCCCATTCCTTAGGAAACAAAAGGAATGAATCCCCCCCCCCCACCATATGATGGGATAAGTTTAAGGGCGCTATAAAGACAGTAGCTGCTTTTATTTCTCGTATATAATTCCATTTACTACAGATTTTATTCAAATTGTGGACCTGTCGGTCATTACCCTTATCTTCATGATTTTGGCTGGCCGATCATTTATATGTTCATTTCTCTTTTACCCAAGGCTGAAATCATCTTTACAAAAGATAGTAAATAACGTAGCATAAAGGGGCAATTACATTTTACTGTTACTGATAATGTAGCAATACAATTGACATGTCTTAAATTGTCTACCTGTGAGTTACAAGTAACTGTAAATTGTTTTGTTAAAGGTATATCTGCCTCAAAATCTTGATAAATATTAGAAAGATATTATCAGAAGAGAATTGGGCAAGAATGAGACCCATCCATCTTGAGTACAATACTCCTTGGTTTTGTTAAACATCCCAAATTTGTATATTTTCATGAAATTTTCAGAGCTCTGGCATTGAGGTTGTACTGTGGTAACTCAGAGAGCAGTACCGAACACAACGAGACGTATGCTGCGTTCAGCTTCAACATCGTACTGTCAGACGAGGGTCTGAAGAGAGTGGATGAGGTAAAAATTGGGAATTTATTTAATTTCTCTTTTCTTCTTTCAAGTAGTACAGATTTCAAGATGTGTCTAAGTCAGTTGATATTTATTTTTTTGATGACCCAGCTGGAAGTAATTTTGCAGTTGTTGATGCTAGTTCAGAGAAGATTTGGCCAAGCACATGAAATTGAAGAAAAAAAGTCTTAATCTTCATGAAGTTCTTGTATGTTCTTGTTTCTTCCTTTTCTTGTCATTGTCTCTTTGTATCTCTAATTCTTCTTCTTTTCATTCCTTTAGCTCTTTGCCATCTTCCATGTCTTCTCCTAATTTTCTGCTCTTCCTCATCATCATCTTCTTCTTCTTCTCCTTGTCCTCCTCCTCCTTCTTCTTTTTCTCCTGCATCCTCTTTTAATTTTTCCTTTTCCTTCTCATTCTTCTTTCCCCTTCTCCTTTTTTCCACCTCTTCTTACTCCCTTCTTCATCTCTTCCTTTTGTGTATTCTCCTTTAATTTCTATCATCATATTCTTCTTCTCCATTTCCATTCTCTTTTTTCTTCATAGTTATCATCTGTTCGTCCATTCTCACTCTCTTTTCTTGTTCTCGTTGTCATAGGTATTGGTGATTATCTTTCAGTACATCAACATGCTGCTCAAGGAAGGCCCGCAGAAGAGGTACTTTCCAGCATTTTTAACTTTGCATATTTTCATCAAAATCAATTTTGCCTCCTTTTTTACTTGTCATTCTTTGATGTATGTGTTTGGATCCTCCACTCTTTTTCTTTGGGTGACTTTAGTCTTGTATATTCTTGTACATTTTATCATTTATCTTTATAACACAACTGAAATATTGGAAGAAGAAACTTTGAAGTTGAGATTTGAGGCACGATGTGGTTCAGTTCATGTAATAAATATAACTATAAAGTGATGCTCTTCTTTATTGGCAACCATCAAAGAAATTGACTAAAACTATATTCAGAGATTTGCTTCAGGATCTGGCAAGCAATTGCACTTAAAATAAATGAAATTAAATGTCACAAAATGAAGTCAGATGTGATCTCATGGGACAAATTTTTACAGAGTGCCACACTGCTAACTTTAAACATAATTAGCACATTCTAAATCTCACAGAATTTCACATTACTTCCATGATCTGTAGATTTAACAAAATCATGTTTGCACAATGAACAAATATTTCCTGACCGATATGCAATATTTAGTAAATTGATATTTTTCTTTAGAAGCTACTATTTGATTACATTAACTAATTCTTTTTTTCCCCAGAATATTTGATGAAATCAAGATAGTGGATGACAATGTCTTCAGGTTCTTCTCAGAGGTCAGTCTATAAAACTTGAAAGATTCTAGTTTTGATAGTAGTTTATATACCTACATAAAGAAAAACATACTGATTCAAGTGACAGTCATTTGTGAAGAAAAAAATGATAACAGTTCAATGTGATTTCACCAAAGAGGAAACTTACTTGGCAATGACCCTACTTGCAATTAATCAGTAAAACATACAAATAATTTGATTCATGTATGTGATTTATTTTTGTTGTTGGGAGGGGGGAGGGGCTTACACATATAACTGTACTTGTACACATCAAGCACTTTTTTGTACAGGTTTGTACTATCCTGGGGGGTGTTTCACAAAGATCCTAAGTCGAACTTAACTCAAAGTTGGATTATGGAAAGCCATTAGCATCTTGGAAAATATTTTGTGAAAGTTATTTTGAAAGGCATTAATTGTTTATTCAAATCATTCATATTTTCTATCATCAAGGAGATTTCATGTTCTGGATGTGGAATTTATGAAAAGTCGAAAATACTTGAATTTCTGCTCTTGAATATATTTCATTTAAAGGCTACAAATGGCTCTCCATAACTTTTAAGTCCTACTCAGTTAAGTTCTACTTAGGATCTTTGTGAAACACCCCCCTGGTGTCAAAGTGGTAACTTCATGACAGCTTGGGCATATTTCTTTAGTAATTTCTTATGGTGACTGAGTAATGATCTATAGGGTATCTTTAAGTGAAGATCTGGCACTTACTTGTGGGGTTCGGAAGCATGTTGGACACTGTGGACCAATTACAAATATATTGTTAAGTTTCATTGTTTTACTATGTACAATGCAATCACATGTACTTTATTTATTTTGTTAGAAATGGAAATAAACGGGAAAAAAAATGAAAATAAAATGAAATAATTTAAATGTAGTGTGTAGAAAGTAACCGAGCAATCTTATTTTATTTCTCTCCTAGATGGACCCTATAGACAATGTAGAGGACATGTCAGAGAGGATGCACCTGTACCCCACAGAGGAATACATCACAGGCCCTCTAATACAGACAGAATACAACGAACAGGTATCTCTATTGCTACTACTTGTACATTATAAAACTTGAAACAATTTGTATTCTTAGAAACAATTTTTAAGTAATACAAAATGTCTCCAAGCCATATGTACGATAATAATAGTGGGTTCTTGTATAGCGCTCGTATCTGTCACACTTTAGCAAGGCTGCCATTACGCGCTCTAGCATTTCAAGGAATTAATTGCTGCCAGGAACCCATTTACATTGCCTGTGTTGGGTGTGGCAAATGTAGATCAATGTCTTGCCAAAGGACATTAGTGCCGGGGCGGGACTCGAACTGCGGACCTTGTGATCCACAGTCCGGGGACGTATCCACTCAACCATGACACCTCTACTGATGTTTATTTAATGACACACCCGTGCTCAAACATATGCCTGGAAACTGACTAGTCTAGATGCAAGTTTCCTGTATATATATATATATGTAGAAATCTATTTTGTCTAATATTCATAGAATCTTAAAAACCTGACTTCACCAGTCAACATAACAAGGTAAAATTGGGTTTAGACTTAGGGGGAAATCCTGCAGGCTTGTATGAAGCTTCTTGACTTTATCCAGACATGTTCGTTTTTGCATGAGGATAGTGAAGACCATATCCAAAATGAAAAATGAAATGGATGAATTATATATCAACGGAAAGCTTATAAGCCATAGGTTACAATAGTATCAATTATATGCCATTCTAGTGTCTCTCAGAGGAGTATCAGCTCTCTGAAGACTCACAATCTGAAGGTTTGAAAGTAGGAAGTTGTCGACCTAACAACTTGTTATCGACTTGATGACATCATCTTATGTGGAGTACACATATTCACAATTATTTTGCATTAGTTAAGCACAGCTTATCGCCTCAGCTATATAGGTGAACCTGTCGGGTCCACATGTTATGTCGTCACTGTAACTTTGGCAAAATTGACCTCTTGTTGACCCGTAATTTGGAGGGGTGCAGAAAATGAAGTTTTAATTTGCTTTTGTGCAATAATGAAAGTCCAAAGCTCTTTGGAAGCGCATAGAGATGTTATTTCATAAGGTATTATGCGCTATACAAGAACTGAACTATTATGAAAGGGTAAATACTTTTTATCCCTTTATATTTGTATTCTACATTTACTCAGTTTTATCATTTATATCAAGCTGTATTTTCATCAGATAGAGTCTTTAATGATCATTGCACAAGGCTGACTGGTGGTTTGGGACTTCCGTTGTAATGTAGTGATCAAGCAATCACTTTTCCCTTGTCCGTTTTCACACACATTCTGCACTTGAATCATTCTGGCACTTTAAAATATAATTGCTCTTTTTTCATTGTGGATGAGGGGCTCGAAAACAAACATCTAGGTATTGATAGTGTTCCCTTCTTTGTGCACTGCTGGGCCCCGTTTCACACAGCCTTTTTTCAATGACAAATTACAAAAATCAGTGACAAATCTGCTGATAAACAATCAGAAGTAAGGATTTCAGTAGCTAATAACAAAAACTGTCATTTGTCACCGATGACAAGTTTTGTGTAACGCCCCCCTGATGCGTGTCATACTCAATGTTTTTGCTTTTTTACTTTCCTCTCATACACTACCATACGTCATCAGCTGATCAGGGAATGCACCAATCACCTGTCTCCAGACAAGGCCAACGTCATCATCTCGTCCAAAGAGTTTGTTGGGAAGACGGATCAGAAGGAGGAGTGGTTCGGAACCGAGTTCATCGTCCAAGACGTCCCAGCAGAGTGGAAGGCAAAGATGACGAGTAAGTAGGACTAGCAGGCTTTGAATGTCTTCATACGTAGGGGCAGGCAACTTTTTTGCTTTTTAGAAATGCCCATATGTGACGTGACATGGTGACACGTAGAGGTGTCTTGGTCGAGTGGATATGTCACCAGACTGGATCACAAGGACCGCGGTTCAAATCTCGCCGCGGCACTTATGTCGTTTGGCAAGACATTGATCTACGTTTGCCACTATCCACCAAGGTGTTAAATGGGTACCCGGTAGGATGCGAAAGCTAATGTGCTTAGATTAGCAAGTTTGCGTTTGTAAACATGACGCCTGGTTGAAATTCTCCCCAGGGAGTGGGGAATATGCATACATTGTGTAAAGGTAAGCCTGAATAAAATGATATATATCTGTAAAGTGCTTTGAATGGGCCTGCGGTCCTGAAAAGGGCTGTATGAGAACAAACTATTGTTATTGTTATTATTATTATTACACTGGTGTGGCAGAATAAAAACTGTTTGATGTGTAAGGGAAGGACATGTGGGGATGGAGAAAAAAAAGTATTTGCATGTAACAAAGTCCCCTTAGCATACTCTTGTATTTGAGTGTTATAAAATTTAAAAGTGCACAATTCTAATGTCCATCTGTTTTGCTGCAGCATATCTTTTTTAGGGACACTTGCAAGAGTGCAAAAGCCCAAACACCGTCTTCAATACGGTAGCCCAAAAGGGCATGGCTGAAGTAAATACTAAATCACATATTAACACCTAAATTGGGTCAGAAATTAATGGCTGTTCTTTGATTTTCCTCGCCTAGATGCTGGTTTGAACACCGATCTGTACCTGCCAACACCCAATAAATTCATCGGTGAGTTTTGGTCTTTTTTTAAAGAGTTTATTTATATGTGTAGTAATGCATGATCAGAGCTTGTTATATACTTCCAATTGTTTTTCATAATTTTGAAAACCATCTAGAATTGCTCTTCATGAAATTCTGTGAATGTTAAGGTATTGTGGAGTGTTTTAGACCATATTTACATTGTGTATTGTCAACTGTTTTTTAATACACATAATTCTTTTTGTGCTTAAAGATATAGATCTATTTGTTTACCTTTGTTATATTTTATGTTTTACTGTTTTAGTAGAAATAAATTTGAATTTGAATGGAATTGAATTAATTGGAATGACTTTAGATTTTTAAAGTCTTTTCATGAGATTAGATTGATTGGACTTAGATCATCTTATGGCTTTGATAATCTCAACTAGGCCTACATATTTTATTTTCATAGTTATTTCCATGTCAAAAAATGATTATATTTAATGATAGATTCAAAATAGAAAGATATATAACAAGATATTTAAAGTGGGAGGATCATGAAAACCACATAAATGGCTCGTTAGAAATGTTTTTAACAGAAAAGTAACAATTTTTCTTCAATTTTAAAATCTCTGCAGCAACTGAATTTGACCTGAATAAGCCTGATGTACCAGACACAGATTACCCAACATGCATCTTGGATACAGAGCACAGCAAGTTATGGTATCGACGAGATACAAAGTTCAACATGCCTAGAGGTATGTACAAGTTTTATATCAAAAGAAGATATTATAAGTTACAAGCAATATACACAGAAAGATGTATATGGGACTACCCTATATCTCTCACAGACCATGAGAGAAACAAATTTACCAAATATATGAATTCGTAGGCGGTTTCTCAGCAAATTTCTTTTTTTAATGTATTTGCCAAAACATATTCTTTCACATGATTGGTAGTGAGAGCTTCCATTTCATTTTTTGAAATTGGGGCGTTTCCAATACTGGTCTTTACCTTTAAAACACTGTTCATTCATTCCTTTGACAGTGTCCATGTACTTTCACTTCATGACCCCTCTGGTCAACCTCTCGCCTAAACACGCCGTGACCTTTGACCTGTTTGTGTGCCTGCTGGAGCACCAGTTGACGGAGACGGCGTATGAGGCCGAGGCGGCCGAGCTGAGCTACACACTGAAGGCATTGGAGACCGGGCTGGAAATCAAACTCTATGGTTTTGATGACAAGCTTCCAGTAAGTAGCTTGATATGCTTTTAGATTGTTATAACTTATGTCGTTGCAAGTCTGCAATATTTGTGAGAGATTGATCTATATTTTACCATTTCTATTTCTATACACAAGTTTCCATACTCGAACTGCTTTTACTAACGGCCCTGTGGCTGTGAATGACATAAAATTCATATGACAACAGGTATCGACAAATTATCCGAAAATACCTGAATACGCAGAATAATGAAAGTAATGTGTCAAAACAGATGTAGAAAGTATTGATACAGACAAATTATATAAGTGTAAAAAATATATGTGCATGTGCTGAACTAATGTAATAACTTTTGAGTTGCAATATGGATACAAAGATTGATTACAAGAGCTGGTATTGCATAAGGTAGGGATTATTATGGTTTATATTTATTTTTGCCCATGCCATGTGGTATAAGAAATAGGCTATATTTGGATGCCCACAACAATGAAGAAAAACCTTTATGTGTGCCAGTTGAAGAAAGTTTCCCTATGTTGTCCCTGTTGTAAACTTAATTATTTAGTAACGTCTCTCCCCCCCCCCCTCTCTCTCTCTCTCTCTCTTGCTGTTATCATAGCTTCTGTTCGAGACAATCATCGATGTTATCGCAAACTTCACCTTCTCAAAAGATATGTTTGTGGCTGTGAAGGAGAACCTGAAGAATTCTTATCATAACTACATCCTCAAGCCAGCCAAAGTCTGCAGGTGAATCTACATTATCATGATCATAATTAAAAAGGATCCAGTAACTTTGTCTCAGATTCTGAAACAAAATTCTGGATTTAGCTCATGATGCAATGGTAATTACAAACATTTAGGTCAGTCAGGAACCCCATGACTTTTACAAGCCAATTGCCTGTCAGATTATCAAGATATTTATGATTGGAATTACAAATTTTGAAAACAGTTTGCCAAACGGTTTTCATAACACTACAGTCTATTGGGGAAAACGAGTATGGTAAAACTGGTCACTCAAAGATTTTTACTTTTTTGAGGCACTTCTTGATCGTTTTGAAGCGCATTTTTTTTAGGGCTTCAATATTACACCATATCACAGACACTAATAACACGTAGGGCCGTGTATCTCCGATCTAACATTGTTAAACGATCCCTTTGATTCGAATATCATGGAAGAAGGCATTTCATCTGCATTACTTCTCTTCACCCAGGTGTTAAATAGATAGATAGTCAAATTTATTTCATTCATCATAAAAAACATTTAGATAAAATAATATACAAATAATACACAGGTGTGAGTCCATTATGGTCGATGCAGCCCATGAGGGTATTCCCTATGGTGCAATAAAATTCACAAGGCGAGCCAAGTGTATTTTGTGCCATTATGAATACCTGCATAGCGCTGCATCACCCTGACGTCACAAACGAAAACCTGTGTATTATGTTTTATAAAATGGGTCTACAATCTTACTTAGCAAGGCGATAACTCTGTAAACCTGCAACCTTCAAAACAAATAACGTGTGCACGAAGACGATCAAGGAGCAGTGGCCTCGTAAACAAACTGTGCATTGCATGGTTCGACTTCTCGTAAACATCCATTGAATTACACGCAATGTGCATTATGCCTTTTTGTTGCATCTTTTTTGGCAAGGTTGTTATCACCAAAAATGCACTCCCGTGGGCGTATGGTCAAAGTTAATGCACGCACATGTGATCCATTTTCATGCTTATCATTGGCTACATTCTTGAAACAAATTTATAACATACAATATTGCATACATATAAAATCAAAATAACATACATTTCAAAGATAATCATGCAATATAATATACATCATAAAGATAATCTGGACAAAATATAAGGAAAAGTGAGTATTTAAAGGTAAAGACCAGTATTGGAAACGCCCCTATTTCAAAAAATGAAATGGAAGCTCTTATTACCAATCATGTGAAAGAATATGTTTTGACTAATACATGATGATAACAAATTTGCCCGGAAACCGCCTACTAATTGATATATTTGGTAAATTAGTTTATCTGTTGGCCTGTGAGAGATAAACGCATGTGTCGTGCACGTGTGCGCATGGTCCCATATACATCTTTCTGTGTACAGTGCTTGTAACTTTACGAAGACTGGGCCAAATTTGTATCATTTTGATGATTCCAGAACATTGCAGTACACACCAATACTTATATGCTAGATGATCAACCTTTTCTGATCGATTCCACAATGTTTCTTTCACAATGCAATCGCATGACCATAACTGGTCTTTATCATAGAATGAGGACACAGCTAGAATGGAAATGTCTTATTAGTGCTGCCACCTACACAAAAACTGAAATTTGATATTTGAAATTAGGATAAGATGAGAGTATAACAAGTCCAGATTGGTAATTTACAGCATAAGTATAAGCATAGATACTCATAAGATTTCCAACAAAAAACAAAAACAAGAATAAAAATATACTTACATTAACAAAGACGAAGACAAAGACAAAAAACAAAAACCGGATCAAATATTGCTTATTCATGTATATCTACTGGGTAATAGGGTTTTATATCTCCTTTTTAAAAATAATTACTGATGGACTAGATTTAACATATAACGGTGAAGTGTTCCAGATTTTGTGGGGGTACCCGGTAGGATGCCAGTGTCATTGTGGTTGGAAAATAGCAATGTGTGCGCCTGTATATTTTGGACCTGCGATTGTCCATTCTGATTGTTCATTTGAACGTTGTCTTGTTTTATTTGTGTATTCGTTGTTTGTGTGTCGTTGTTTTTTAGAGACCCGAGTCTGTCCAATTTGACTAGATATTTTGAGTTTATTTTTTATTATTTAGTTGTTTCTTGTTGTGTTTCAGAGCCTTTGGACTGTCCGTCTTGATTCTGTATTTGTTGTCTGTTTATATATTTGTTTCCTGTTATCTTTAAGAGACAGGACACTACTCAGTCTGATTGTATATTAGTTTATTTTTGAAATATTTTGTTTGTACTTGTCTCGCCCAATAATGAGACCATCCAGCCTGATTATTATATGTTTAATTTTTTTTTCTTCTTCATTTGTTGATATTTGTTATTGTTGTGTTATGGAGACTGTGCATCCCGATTCTTTCTTTGTAGTTTTTTTTTTTTTACGCCTCCGTTACGAAGTAGCCGGAGGCATTATGTTTTCGGGTTGTCCCTCCGTCCGTACGTACGTCTGTACATCCGTACGTCCGTCCGTACGTCCCGTTCTCGTGATTGCGTTATCTCAAGAACCGATTGACGGATTCGTATGTATCTTGCAGAGCTAATGAACTGATTAGATTTTGGGGTCACGGGGTCAAAGGTCAAAGGTAACAGCGCTCATTATGTATGCAAAAACAGCTCGTGAACGCGTTATCTCAAGAACCGATTGATGGATTCCTGCCAAACTTTAATCATGTATGTATCTTGCAGGGCCGATGAACAGATTAGATTTTTGGGTCACGGGGTCAAGGGTCAAAGGTCACAGAGCTCCGTATGCAAAAACAGCTCGTAATCGCGTAAAAACATGATGATTTTGGATGAGATGAGAATAAATCGGAAGCGAAGTACAGAACCGATCTTAAGAACCGATTGATGGATTCCTGCCAAACTTTGGTCATGTATGTATCTTGCAGAGCCAATGAACTGATTAGATTTAGGGGGTCACAAGGTCAAAGGTCACAGGGCTCATTATATATGCAAAAACAGCTTGTGATTGTGTCATCTCAAGAACCGATTGATGGATTCCTGCCAAACATTGGTCATGTATGTTACTTGCAGAGCCGATGAAATTATTACATTTTGGGGTCATGAGCTCAAGGTCAAAGGTTATGTGGCTCATTAAGTATGCAAAAATAGCTTGTGATCGCATTATCATTAGAACTGACAGATGGATTACTATTTAACTCTGGACATCTTGCAGAGCCAATGAACTGAGTAGATTTTAGGCTCATGAAGCCAAAGATCAAAGGGCTATATATGTATATGAGAAATTGATTGTAATCACAATATTCTGAAAACCTGTTAATGGATTACAAATGAACTTGAATTTGAGAAATTTCTTCTGTTTTGATTTGTAAAACTGCTCTATGACGGAGGCATCATTTTCGACTGCACGCAGTCGAAGTTCCATCCAGTTTTTTTACTTATTGATTTGTTGTTGTCTTTCAGAGACTTGAAACTGTACATCCTTAGAGTTGATTTGAAGCTCATTTTTGTTTGTTGGTCTCTTGGTTTTTTTCTCAAAGAGTACAAAAGAAAAAACATCCCTATGGTTGTTTTAGGATTATTTACATTTATTTATTCTTTATTTCCTGTTTTCCAGAGACTTGAGACTGTCCATCCTTCAGAAGGTCAAGTGGACAGCGATGGACAAGGATCGGGTCGTCCAAGCGGTCAGCTCGGCGGACGTTATGAACACGGCAAAAGAGTTCCGCTCCAGGTTTTTCTTTGAGGGAATGGCGCAGGGCAATTTCACCTCAAAGGTAATTTATTCTCAACCCTCTTGCTGCCAGTTTTACTGCAGTCATTCCGCCAAACTGAAAAGGGTAATGTAATTTTTGTTTGTCCAGACTCTCTTTCGTCTTGGCCTGTAAGTGTGTGATTGATTTCTAATTTTCAAATGACCACAATTGATCACAAGGTAAATAAATTGAGCTAAGCTTTGCGTTACAAGACCCAGAGGTACGTCTTTTCATTGTGACTAGTGTACAACAACAAAATAGTAACTGTGCTATTATGATGTCTAAGACACACTCTCTAAAATCATTGAAATTCATATTGTATTAATAACTGCTGACTATTTTCCCTGTAACTGCTGACTATTTACCCTGTAACTGCTGACAGTTTTTCCTGTAACTGCTGACTATTTTCCCTGTAACTGCTGACTATTTTCCTTGTAGCTGCTGACTATTTACCCTGTAACTGCTGACTACTTTCCCTGTAAACTGCTGACTATTTGTTTTGGTATTCTGAAGTCTTGTGGTTTAGCTCAGCTCTGGAGAGATTTCGTAATGCTACCATATTAGTTGGTACACCAAGGGGGGAGGGGGGGTGGGGGTTACCATCCTTGATTACAAACGGTATAAATGGCAAGTGATGTTTTTGTTGTCCTTCCTTTGTAGGAGTTCATCCTCCTAGAGCAGTACCTCCGGGAGAAGCTCACCTTTGCACCCATCCCAGAAGCGGAGAGACCCGTCACCAGGGTGATGAGCGTGCCAGAGGGGTGCCACACCCTGAGGTGGAAGGCGTACAACCAGTCCGACGCAAACACCGTCATCACCAACTACTTCCAGGCTGGTCCTGGGACCATCAGGAGTCTCAGTGTTCTTGATGCGCTCATGGTGAGGAAAAGAACACTTGAACAAATAATTTTTT
>BEXV01002537.1:5655-15941 GCA_003118195.1 Hemicentrotus pulcherrimus
GGGGGGGGGGGGAAACTGAATTCATACTAGGATAAAGAGTCGAGAACTGTACAACGAATCGTCTTGTTTCTCTAACAATTTGATAAAACGTAAAAGCTTCCGCGTTTTGCGGAGGAGGGAGGGGGAAACTCGCCCCTCCCTGTGCCGACATTACGTCACTGTTTGTCACTATTACGTACCAATATTTGGCCTGCATAATTTCAAATTTGTCTGCAGCCACATAAATTTATATTGGTACCTGTATAACAGATCTATGTTAGTCAAAGGTATTAAACCTGATAGTTAACCGTTATTGTTTTTATTATCAGTGTCATTGTAATTCTCAGTAGTACAAATAGTAGTAGTAGTAGTAGTAGTAGTAGTAGTATTTCTATTAATAATACTACTACAACTTCTTTGCAATATGTCTTCAATGTTTGTTTTAATAACTCGCATTTTGTGGCCTAGAAAGCGTGTCTAACGCTTAGAATACACCACTACCTATAATCTAGATTTTAAATATTTACATAGTTTACATGAACGGAGTATGACCCAGTCAAAGTTAAACCGTGCAAACTATTTTTGTTTTATTTCAAATTGAGTTTAAATTTGAAATAAAAACAGAAATAGTTTGCACGGTTTAAAGTTGTTTTTATTTGTGTTTCCACCATAGTTGATGGGACAATTTGCCACTATTATTGCCAGTCGCATTTTAGGCTGGTAGGGCAGCATTCGACCACATGTCTAGAAAATGGGAGTCTCTCAGAGCGCGTCCCTTCTTGCAGGCCTAAATGTAAAAATCATATTATACAGGTCACTGCTGAAGAAAAATCCTTCTTGCAGGTCTACTGGCTCAGTCACATTAATTACATTTGTGTACACAGTGAAGAGTTATCCACGTCCTACGTCACACTCCATTGACCGAAACTACCGATTCGAGATTCGCATAGAGGAACATTTGTGACCTTATCTTAAGTTTGCCGAACTCCCTTCTATTTCTTGTCAATATCTTTGTCTTTCAAATCTATCTGAAACGAGGTAAAACGCAAAACGAGCAGGCTAAAATTTGTAATTTATTCAAATAGCTCCGTTTAGTCTCATCTGAGAACGCCCCTATAGTCCAGCAGGCTATAAACATGTAAGCCTATGGACCTTTACCCCAACAAATCCTTACAAATTCATGTTTTGTTTAAACGAAAAGCGTATTCACCCCGACGTATGTTGACACTAGCTCTTTAATTGGAACCCTCATGTCCCATTGAGTATTGAAAGTTCACCCACCGTAATTCGATGAAAATAGGTCGCAAGCTCGAAATTGCAAAATATAGCGCACGTGTAACAAGTCGAGCTTTAGACCCAATTTACCACGCGATTGTAAGATTAAAGGTCAAGCACACGAAGGATAAAAAGCATGGATTATTATAGATCAGTTCTGCTTGGTTCATTATGTCCACTTCAGCCAACCCCCACATTAATTTTTCCATTTAGTATAGGCAAACATTTTGCCGAGGTAAGCAAAAACATTCATATTCATGACACACCATGGATTATTCGATTATCAACAGAGGGGTGGACTAAAACTGCAAGAGTGCACCGTAACGGCAGAAGATAGAGTGAAATGGAGAAATGTTGCAATCAACCTCCGAACAAGAAGAAGATACTTAGACAGATAGGAATAATTCCCAAAATGCTGTCCATTTGGAAAGTACATATCAGAAAGTTGAAATATGTTCAATCTCAATGAGTTATCCAAACGGGCCTTTTTCATACATATAATCAGGTTTTGGGGATCTTTATTACGTGTTGAATGTGTATGATGAACAGTAGCAGGGTTCTTCCAGTCACAACAACATTTAAGAGAAAACAGAATTTACCACCTTTTTGTTTGTTTCGCAGGTATTTGGAAACTGCGCAAATGGAAAAGGGAAGATTATGGTTTATACGTTTCAACGGTTGGTAGGGATACCCGGCTTTAGCTTGGAGCACTGAACGAACCATAGCAAGGATGAAATATTCATGTACCTGCCTACTTAGCACACATACAGCAGTTACAGGCAGTCATAGAAGTACATTGACGTGACGGCTGACTGGATACGACTTCTTGTAGGCAATATCTTTTGTTGTAGCGAAAATCGAGGATGCGTTATATTCCTCTCCAAAATCATTTCAATTGGAAGAGGAGAATTATTATTTGGGCAAGCGATGTAATTAACCAGGTTAACGGTCTAGCGGTATTTGTCAAGTTTTCTCCACCTTTCTCCTTAATTGACTTACATTTTGATCAAAAGTATATCACAATATACACTATACATTTCAGGGTAGAGTCGAATAAGTTGAATGGTTCATTGCTGCATAATTCAAACGAAATCGTGTTAATTTATTGATCAATACATGAGAGAGGGATTTGCGATTATACTTGGTTACTGCAGACACATTGATTTCACGTTTGATTTAGCCTAGATCTATATCGTATTGGCACACCCACACACACAAACACACACACAAATATATATACATATGTATATATATATATATATATATATATATTTATTAAAGTAATTCAAATGCTTTTATTTCTCATGCAAAACATAATACGATGAATAAGTGTAATACAACAAAATATACACTGAAACGAAAAATATAATAACAATATCACGAAAAAGAGGAACTAACTATAGAAGCTAAACTGTTCTAAAGATACGTCTATAAACTTAAAATTTTCCCCATAGGATCTTATTTGTGTAATGTATCTTTAAGCTTGCAATACTTTCTTCAATATTTCGAAGGAGACTGCCTATCTATTCCTATCGAAGATAAACATACCAGCGTTGCCGATACACCATGAACTTGTTCTTCATGAAAATATTAAAAAAAAACCCTTTTATACAGCTCATATCTTGCTTTAAATAAACCTTTTCTGTCTTTCTTTCTTGGACGCACTGTATATAAAAAAATGCCGAATGTCAAAACACTCGTAGCTGTTGTATGAATTGACAGAAAGATATTACAAATATATATGTACTAGGTCTATTATATTATATTTGCATTGCTACACAATCTAAGGCCTTTCTTATACTGGAAACGTATAGAAAGTTGGTATTTCGTACTTTCAGTTTGACAAACAGTATATTCGAAGACTGCTTGCTTTATATACAACTGTCTTTTAGACGCTGCAACTATAATAATTTACAATTTAAACCAATACAAATCAACTGTCTCGCAAAGCTACCTTTTAAAAAAAAATCATGCCAAACCTGTCTCACTAGGCTAACTAATATTTTGTCAGTATAAATTTTGAAAAGTCTTTCGGCATCGTTACATAATCTAAGTCCTTTGTTATATTGAACACTTATTGAAAGTTATTTTTTCTTAATTTCAGACTGGAAAACAGTATATTCGAAGACCACCTCCTTTTTTATATTTTCTGAGTATCATGCAAACAAATGTATTTACAAGTTTACAACATAAAATGGTATTTCTTAATTTAAATTTGGAAAACAGTTTTTTCGAAGACTACTTGCTTATATATATATTTCCCGAGTATCATGCAAACGAATGTATTAACAAGTTATATATATATATATATATATCCAGAGTTTTACTTCAAAAGAAGCAAGATCCACTTTGGGCATTTCCGTGTATTAAAATCACCCTTTTTTTTTCTACCTTTTTATTTTAGTGATGCATGTTTATCTTTGGATATCTTTTAGGTGTGTTACCCTTGACTAATGATGTATGATTTCAACGAATCTACCAGGTATTTTGTATTTTTTGTGAATTGTGTTGTCTTTAGGGATTTAGCTCTTTTTGGAATTAAAAACCATTTTGTAAATATTTGTTTTCATAATCTCAAGTAGAATTTAGAATTTGAAGCATGTCCTACTAGGCGAACTCATATGATGGCAGTTTATGGTTTTGAGAAATCTTTCGGCATTGCTCCAGAACCTAAGTCCTTTTTTATATTGACAACTTATTGAAGTAAGTATTTCTTAATTTTAGTTTTTAAAAAGGTATTCAAGACTTCTTGCCCATGTACCTCTCCTTAGTATCTGGCGACCATATTTTTCTACTAATTTTACCAAAACTAAACTGTACTTCAACATTTATTTGTTTGTATTTCTGATGCCATACATGATATACAACTGTATTAGGCTAACTCGTATCATGACAATTTCTAATCTTGAGAAGTCTTTCGGTTGGTCTATTGCTTTTTCTTTTTATAATGTATTTCTGTCTCAAGAAACGTCATTGTAAATAATCACACTTTATATAGTTTTCATCTGCAGGCGCTCAAAAACATCCAAACCTGCTTTTACAGAATTATTCATCTTCGTCTTTCCATGAAAAATGTCTACAAATTGTTCGCTTTTTTTAATAGTTCTACCATTAACACATTTTTAAGGATGATTCATTAGCAAGTTATTACTTAGTTAGCGATACAACATATACAACATATTCAATAAATAGAGAAAAAAATGAAACCAACAAAATGATGATAGTTTCATCCCAAAAAATGTTTTGCAGAATTTCATGAAACAGTGACATGTATCACAAACGCTGTAATTATCCAAAATTCCAAAAAATTCTAGCCATGTCTTACATTCCCAAAGCAGAGAAGTAATATTTTGTATAGTTGTATGTACAACGCAGATAACAAAACAAGTGAGAGGATGACATCCTCAACTCGCTTATTTCTATGTATTAAATAAAATTATGGGAAGCGTTCAATCTTCCTAAATTTCATATTTTTGCATCTGCTTGGGGTGAAACTTTCGCTGTTTTGTTTGTTTATTTATCTATTTTTTTTATTCAAGTCAAGTTTTTCATGGGCCGAATTTGCTCTCGAAATTCTTTTCTAATTTTGTTTGGTTATGCCTACTGGTTACATTTGTTATTTGCTTCGTTTTACTTTTTGTAACAGTGTGCTTTTATCTGCAATCTGATATACTATCCAGATTAATTTATAAGGTTAATACGCTTGCTTCATTTGAAACGTTATCAATACTTGAAACTTTCATATATTTTTTATGCTGACTTGAGATCCCTATCTTTTATAAATCGTAAATACATTTCAATAAATACATTTTGCTAAACTTCATTTTGTATTTTGAAGTTCGTATTTTAGCTGTAAAATGGTGGTAAATAATATTTAAAAAAGCGGATTAAAAGAAAAAAAATCTAGTCACAGAGGAATAATGAATATGATAATGAAATAGTAATGAAATATTCATAATAATGACAATGATAAAAATAATAATATAATTATAACAATCATGGTAATATTAACAATAGTAATAGTAATATTGGTGATTATAATAGAAAATAATAGTAATTAGCAATATAATCATGTCGTGCATTTCATCCTTGTATGCGTTGCCTGCTACAAGAGTGGAACCGATATGTTGTGGATAAAACTAGGTCTGCTGGTCCCTTTCGTATTTATTGGTTTTGTTTTGCACATTTCCGGGTACTAAAAGTCATGAGATAATGAAAAAGACAGCAAATCAAATGGTTACCAACGAATAAGTCGAAGAACACATCATTTGCGTGGTATTTTGAGGGGTTCAATGTAAAAACAGCGAACGCCTTATCTTAACGAAGTGGAGAATTGAAAGAAAAAAAGACTGAAATCTTGCCAAAAAAAAAAACAAAACAAATATTCAATGACATATGAGAATTTGAGACATTAGTCTTTGGTATAAGTACTTATGGAACCACTCAAATAAGACTCATATTATAATGGCAATCCACAACTAAATCCACGAAAATATTAATGACAAAAGCTCACAAATCATCCGGTTTTCTTCTAATCTTCTTACACTAAACTGCCCCTGTAACACGTGCAGGAAAATGTTAATCGCCTTTAAACGTCCTTTTCGTGTCAATGGGGATTTACTCTCTTAATGTATAAGGATAGAAATCCATACTTAAAGGTATTTTTTAAAATCTATTCTGGATTTGAGTGAATTGAAGCTTCACTTTGGGGTAAATTTTTCCTGAAATGTACGAGTAATCGTTGACCTGCCGAGATATATATATATATATATTAAACTGTATTCTGACAGACATATACAAAGATGAAATGGTATTGTCTAAACAAGTAATACGACGTATATAGTACAGGAAAATGAAGAAATAAACGTTGATATGTTATTCAATGTGCATATTTGCTGGGTTTGATAGATATATCTGGCGGAAAAATGTAAGGTTTGTTGTTTAATATCTACTTATTACATCGGTCCTGAAAATTATTTATAAGTAACACTTCAATGTGATTATCTCACCAATAATATTAGCATATTCGTCCACCTTTCCACCACCTGTGCATGAGAAGGAATGGAAATCCATATACATTATTGGTATAAAAAACACCCAAAAACTCCAATCGAAACGAATTACAACAAGGACAAACATAAGAAAAAAAGCTCCCCCCCCCAAAAAAAAAAAAAGGAAATCATATATAACGAGAGTATAGGAAGTTCCACGTCGACTGATGGTTCATGAAAACGAAAAGCAATAAATGATGAAAATAACCGTGAGACAAAGATGATTGACGAAATTCTGCAATAAGGCTTTGCCAAGTTATGACAACATTATTCCCAATATCTGACATTTATATCAAATACTTAAATTCGGAAATTCGTCAGTCACGGTTACAAGAAAGGTAATACACCAAATTACGGTTGTATCAGTGCGCATGTGCATTCAATTGACCTCGGGTAATTGGCTTTGAAACAAAGCCAATGACCCGAGGTCAGTGGTATTTATGCGTAAATTAAGGTTGCGCCCATGCATATGATGATGTGCGCGCACAACGCAGCGCGTAGGCAGAGATGTCATCATAATTTGCATGGGCGCAATCTTAATTTACGCATTAAAACGATGACCTCTAGGTCATTGAGTGATTTCAAGCTGGATGTTTAAGGCTGGTGTTAGTGTTTAATTAACACTAACACCAGCCTTAACACCGAAATGGAAATCAGCTAGTGTTAAAGCTTTGACCTCTGAATATCTGAATGAACTACTTCCGGTAGCTAGTGTTATCGATTTTGCAAAGTTGTCGTCTGCTTCTTCTTCTCGTGTCTCCTTAGATCAGGATTAATGTATTTTGCTGTAAAGACCTTTGTGGCTGGTGTTAATATTTTACGTACAAATGTCCTATTCACAAACACTAGCCCCTAGGGATTAAGCAAATGTTGATTTCCAGTTCGGTGTTAGTGTTGTACCCGCACATAGACAACGCACGAACGACGTCAATTTATTGTCTGACGATCAAATACAAATATGGGAAACAGGTAATTCATATATTATTTTGTGTAAAATTAGTGATTTTATAAGACCAGAGAAATAGTTGTAAATTAATTTTGTACTTTTCATGATATCTTGAGTTTTGATGTACTATTTTTAAATCATCGTCGTGAAATCAGGTATGTGGTGACGTCACGTCTGGTGTTAAGCTATCGATTTTGATATCGGTATCGGGCTCGTAATTTCATCAGAAAATTTTCCACTCGATTTAAGAGCTCTTGACTGCTTTAAACACTAACACTAACACCCAACTTGAAATCACTCATTGGCTTTGATTAAATTGGCGCACACAACCGTAAGCTGGTGTATTAAAACAATAAACAATAGATATCGTCGATAATTTCGATTCCCCATTTTCCTATACTCAAGAGAGAACCAAGTTCCACTCGGAGTTCGAGTGAATGATTAAAAAGCACACAAAATCATGAACCTTTGTACAATAATAAATACGGCCGAGATATTAACATAAACAAATGATGTGATTTGTTTATGTTTGGGACCGGGGTAAAATGCAATAAATTATTGAAAATTTATTGCATTTTCTGTTTTAGTTTTATTTATAAAAACTGCCCCCTACCCTAGCCCCCGCTGCGTACAGTAATGGTTTAGTGACAAAGCAATGACCTCGTAACTGTGAGGCCCCAGGGTCAAAACTGCGTCGATGTGCTTTATTAGTGCCCTTTTGTGGGGCATTAATCCTCATTACTGTCATATATGACTTAAGGGCGTAGGTCCCCTAGATGACAAGCATAGTAGCCTACACATGCTTTAGCAGTCACACAAAACACACATTGGAAAATGATTATTCAATACAACCTGCGCACGCGCATATAGTATATGAACCCTCCCCTCTTACCTACATGCACCGTCGGTCTTTCATTACGAATCCGAACGGAGGTTTATTGAATAAAAGTAGAGGTGAAATGCATTTTGAATCTGCGTTTTGTTCTTCTTTTAAGGGAGGTTGGTGTGTGTGTGGGGGGGGGGGGGGGNGGTTAGATACATTAACTAACATTTTTTTTTATATATACAAAGATAATCTATTCATTTATTTATTTATTTATTTTTTTGAATTAGAATAACTGAAGAATTATATGACGCATGACGTTGAAAACTCAAATAACTAGCAAGGCAGAGTGAAACTAGGAGAAAAAACAATTCTTGTCACAATAGTGTACTTACCGCTTTCGCCGTGTTGATATGTGAAAAAAATATTGTTATAGATATGTTTCTTAGGATTCCCAACTGTAGAGCACAAAAAGGAAAACATTTGAATGAAAACTGTAATGATTCAATATATTTAAGATAATTCTGGTAAACATAAATGTTATTATATCCTGCGTCAATTTTCGTTGTTTTTGTTGAGAGCTCTTCACTTGACCACAGACATTTCACCCAATTTAAGATTGCTCTAAACAAAATACTTTGGGAATGATATTTGGGAGTTGGAAATTTAGCGAGGTACAGATTGTAAACGCCTCCAGTGACCAAATCCCGCAGTGTCAAGGGGCTCAAGCCGTGCAATTTACGCTGAACCGCAGTCAGTGAGTAATTCTGTCTTTTGGCAACTCTGTTGTTGCTACGTCAGGTAGCCAGTAAAAACAAATTCGTTTAATCAAATTATGGAAATGCAAGAAATAATTTAAACAAACGGAGCTTTGATATTCATGGCTCATTTATCCAAATTGAAGTGTCGTATGAAAGGACAAAAGCAAAATGAACCTTCAAGAAATTCAATTATCTCTTTGAAATTCAGATACCGCCCGCCAAGTTACATTTTGGTACCCTCTCTTCAAATCATTTTAATTAATCATACGTGAAATATGCTTCACATTAGTTGCATCAAATGAAAAAAGAAAAGGTCTAAGCTTTACAGATATGTGTCATTTATTAATTTAAATTGTGATTAAGTTATGATAAAACATCAATAATTATCGGTTTTGTTATTTGTGGGACGCACTGTATATAATCAGTTTAAAGATACGTACAAGAAAAACAAGCCAATTTGACTTGAATCATATGAACTAACAATTGCGCAAAATGTCCATGCTGAGGCGGGCATGTAACCGAAAAGCCCGTTAAATGAGGCCCTGGGACCCATGCACGTATAACGTCATCAATTATTGTAGTGTTCCCAAATTTCATGAGGCAACATATGTAAAAGATAATGTACATATATATTCAAACAATTCCATCCAATGGGATGCTGAAGATGTATACAAAGTATTATCATTACAGTATCCTAGCCCAGCTGCCCTAATGCCCTCAAAACATTCAGGGAATGAATTCCCACTAAAAAGCCATTTACAACACGTGGATGGAGGGTACCAATAACCTCAAGTGACACAGTGTCCCTAGAACCGCAAACCATGTGATCCAACGTCTGTTGCCGTATTCACTAGAGCACGACCAAAGGTTGATTTTGAAAAAAAGAAAAAATAATGAATGATTAATACCTGTATCCGAGTCGGTGAGATCACATGAAACTGGAGTAGGGTCGTTGTTACCACCGACTTCATCTAATGAAAGAGAGAAATAAAACACACATTACCTAAACTAAATCCTCATTTTCATCAGCCATACACTACTAACAGTAATCCATCATCATCCTGCGATCCCGGGTTTACAAAAAAAAGGAATTATATTACCTTTAGAAATCTAAATGAACATTATGCCGCTGATGTAGGGTTCATAATGATGACAAGAATACGGGTATGCGAACTTGTGTAAAATGTATATACATATATACATATGATAATAGAAGATATTGTTTAAAGTTTAGGTTTAATCTGACAAATATAGTTATCCTAACGTACTTGTGGAGAGTTTTGTCCAACTTTTTTTGGAGGTGTTTGATAATGTTGTGTCAATTAAAATTAAAAAGTCAATGTACAAAACAGCCTGCTTTTAATTTGGTGTGTAAACTGTTCTTCAGTACATTGGGTATTAAGACAATTACCCCCCGGAAAATTAACCCCGGAGAATTACCCCCCCCCCCC
>BEXV01002537.1:17263-32124 GCA_003118195.1 Hemicentrotus pulcherrimus
CTTAGTTAAATCAAGCAATTTGAAATATGTTGTTTAATTCTCAAACATAAATGTATTTTGTAAACTTATTTAATTACGAACATACTTATCAATTTTTCGTTACTTGTATAATTCATTTGATCTATTATATATAGTATTACTGTATGGTTTATATATGTCATTTAATTTGTGGATATTTTAGTGGAAAATAAATTATATTAAAAAGAAGAAGAATTAAGGAAAGACAGAAAAAGAAAGTGATAGAATTATAAAAACAAAGAATAACATAAGAGATCATAAGTTGATTATGATGACAGGTTACGTCACTTCCACTTATAAGTCGGCCCCGAGTCCACTTTGGTGTTACACCTACAGATTGGGGGACTGAGGCCGGCCTCAAACCACATCCAGAGGTGGACTGAGTCCACCTGGCCTCAGTCCGGCTTTTCAAAAAAGTTGGTGGTACACATATACGTCGAGCCGCCTCCGGGGCCGGCCCCAGTCCATTTTCAGACGTTTTTTTCTAACAGGGGAGGTATTCTGAACCCTATGTTATCTCTAATATCGTTGTATCTTTGGAGATAAGATAAAGTTGGTATTCTGAACATTGTTGTATCTTTTGTGTTATCTTTTGTTGTATCTTTTCTCTCATCTCATTGGCCGCGCCTGCGCTCATAGTTGAGTGCGCTTGAAATTATGCGTATTATTAATAAAGTGGCATTTAATCCTCATTTGCATATGCGCACGAGAGATATTTGGTATTCTGAAAGTTGTTGTATCTTTTATCTTATCTTATCTTGCTTATCTTGCATGGTATTTACAACAATGTTTACAACAGGTAGGGGGTTGTTGTATCTTTCATGGTGATATAATGGCTGCAATATTTCTTGCCCTGAACCAACTTCGTGCCAATAGACGAGATAGAAGAAGATTGTGTGTTGACCGGAAACATCACAGATGAGAATTTTTAAAGTAATTTCATGCTAGGATATGACTATTTTAGTGCTCTCATTTTAACCAATAGTGAAAGCGTGAGTTGTCTTCACGATCCACATGCCACAGCGCATATTATGATGACGCGCGTATTAGTGCTCAAATAACTAATTACCCCCAAGATTAGTATGCGCTAGGCGCATCTTCAGATATGGCATAAAGTATTCCTATTGGTTGACCTACTGCTTATATAAAACAGCTTTTGATTGGTAGGGTCCATAGAAATATGCGTGTCAACAATTGTAAAAGATAATATAGAGGCGGTCCTTCAAGAGATAACACAGGGATAAAATGATGTTCAGAATACCAACTTACAACAATATTAGCGCTGTGTTATCTCTGGAGATACAACAAAAAGATAACACAAAACTTACAACAATGTTCAGAATACCATCCCAGGGGTCTGAGATGTAAAGGAAAAGGCGATTGAATTTCCCTTAAAGCCTACTGCACTACTTATAGTCACTTGTGCCCTCTATATAGCAAACAATGCCTAATCAGTGACCATACTGGTCCCCCATTGTACCTTGTTTCTATTCTTTTGTTAATTGAGAGCTGTAGTGATGAGATACCCACCTGTCAGTGACCTTGCAGGGAGGTCTCATCCCTCCTGGCCACACTTGTGCCTATGCTTTATTAATCATGGTAAAAGTTGATATTGCGCAATATCCTTCCGATGGGATGCCGAATACGCATACAAAATATTATCATTACATTAACCTAGCTCAGCTGCCCTAATACCCTCAAAACATTCAGGGAATGATTTCCCTTCAGAGAGCCATTTACAACACGTGGATGGAAGGTACCAATTGTATATCAAGAGCCGCGATGGCACTAGAACCGCAAACCAAGCAATCAAAGTATTCACAAAACCACGACCTAAGGTTGATTTTTTGAGAAAACTAAAACAATGAATGATTAATACCTGTATCCGAGTCGGAGAAATCACTTGAAATAGGAGTTGGGTTGCTGTTATTATCCACTGCATCTAATGGACGAGAGAAAGCAAACACACAGCATCTTAAACAATTCCTTATTTTCATCAGCCATACACTACAGTAAGCTTCCATCCTCCTGCGATCTGAGTTTCGAAGAAATAATAATTATATTACGTTTAGAATCTAAACGAACATTATGTTGCGGATATAGGATTCATAATGATGAAGACAATAATTTTATACGAACCTGCAAATATAATGTATATCAATATTGTAGAAGACATTGTTCGAAGTTTAGGTTAAAATGACATATATAGTTATCCAAACCTTCTTTCAGAGAGTGTTGTCCAATTTTCTTTGGAGGTGTTCGGTAATGATGTGTTAATATAAATAAAGAGGAAGTGAAAGTACAAGACCTAAGGTTGACTTTGGGAGGGTACCATTATTGTACCTCAAGAACCGCGATGGCAACAAAACCCCGAACCACGCAATCAAAAGTCCAAAACCGTATCCAAAAGGCCCCGACCTAAGCTCGATTTTCTAAATACCCAAACTATAAATGATTAATACCTGTATCCGAGTCGGAAAAATTACTTTGAATAGGAGTGGGGTTGCTGTTATCACCAACTGCATCTAAAGGAAGAGAGAAAGCAAACTGTCACACCACCTTTACAATTCTTTAATTTCATCAGCCATACACTACAGTAATACATCATCCTCCGGCGATCCGGGTTTTGAAGAAATAGTAATCATATTACAATTTTGAAATCTAAACGAACCTCATATTGCTGAATTAGGGTTCTAAAATGACAACAGTACATTTTGTTTTTGCGAATTTGTATATACAGTGTATTTACATATTTGCATATAATTCTAGAAGTTATTTTTTTAAGTTTATGTTTAAGCTGACAATTAAAGTGATCCTAACCTGCTTGGACAGAGTTTTGTCTAATTTCGTTTGGAGGTTATTCAAAATATATACAGGGCTTGGTTGATAACGTTTAAATGACACGGACAATAAATTAACATACAACCTGACTTAAAGATAATATAAAGTTTTGGGAAATTTTGAAAATTTGGGGGAATAATGATTCTTTACTATTTTGACATATTTGGATGCCCCTGTGGATGTATAATAAGCACTGACAAAAATTAGCCCCTAAAACACTTCTGCTTACGAGAAAAAACGAAAATAAACATTTATCGGTACTCCCGATAAATTTTGATAAATTTCAAATAGCGCATACGGCCGTACAATGATAGCTGCGACCCTGACAATTTCAGAATATGTAGTTGTGATATATACCTACCAAACGGAAATAGCTTATCGGTCAAAATTAGTCCAGAAACATTGTTTTATAGCTTAATTAATATCTTGACCTTGAGAGGGCGCTATACAACATAAAGAGTTTATTATTTAGAATGTCATAACTTTAGACTTGATTTCAACCGCGACGACGATCACTGCATATTGTAGGATCGCATATGCTTGTAATATGTTCGTTTAAACCAAATTCATGACCCCATACCAAAACTTTGTGATACATTTAAATCATATGAACTATTACTTGCGTATACATTTCCATAACCTACAAGAAATTCCAATCTTCATTTTGTTTTCTTTACCAAACACCTGAAAAAAGAGATAAAAAAGACACAATAGAATTTTAGCAATGCAAAGGTTAGCATGGAATCAAAACATTTGTAAAATGCAGGGGCCTGAGAGACATGCAGATCATCCACATACAAGGACGTTCATTTGTGTACCTTTCTTACATTTCAAGAGGCCAAATATGTTTAACATAAGGCGGTTGAGTTTGCCTTAATATTTGGTATAATATGTAGATATGTATTGTGCAAATGTCCATCAGATGGGATGCTGAATGCGCATACATGTTTTATCATTAAAATATCTTAGTTCAGCTGCCCTAATGCACTCAAAACATTCAGGGAATCAATTCCCATCAGATCGAGAGCCATTTACAACATGTGAATAGAGGGTACCAATGGTACCTTAAGAGCAGCGGGGGCAATAGAATTGAAACCATGCAATCAAAAGTCTGGTATTATAATCACTAGACAAAGACCAAATGTTATTTTTTTGAAATAACAACATTAGACATGGTAAACACCTGTATTCGAGTCGGATAAATCACTTAAATAGGAATGGGGATTCTGTTTTCAACAACTTCATCTAATGGAAGAGAGAAAGCAGACATTGCCTAAACCAAATCCTTATTTTCATCAGCTAGACACTATGGTAATACACCATCCTCCTGCGATCCAGGTTTAGAAGAAATAAATTTCGTGTTTATTAAGAACGACAACTGCAATACTATAATGCGGACTCTTAAATACATCTATATACAGTGCGTCCCAGCAAAACAAAACGAAACCGAGAATCATCGATGATTTATCGTAAGTTAATCCAAATTATATTAAATAAATGACACATATTTGTAAAACTGCAATCCCTTTTTTTCTGTATTCGATGCATATTTCAAGCATTAGTGATTAAACAAACAAATTGAAGAAAGGGTGCCAGAAAGTCATTTGGCAAATGGTATCTGAATTTCAAAGAGAAAATCACATTTATATAGAGTTAATGTTCTGCCCTTTAATATGGCATCTCAATCAGGCAAAATGAGCCAGGAATAACACAGTTTCAAGTATAGCTTGCATTTTCAAATTCGTTTTCACTCGCTGCCTGCCGCACTGCAACTCAACTGTCAGGCTCGAATTCATATGACGCACATAGACCTAGGTTTGACGATAAACCTCCTTTGTGAATTCGGGCCTAAGAGAACGAATTCCCACAAGATCGAGCGCCGTTTACAACCAGTGAATGGAGGGTATCATATGTTACTGTATAGAGCCGTGATGGCACTAGAACCGCAAACCATGCGATCCAAAGCATGTTGCCGTATTCACTAAACGACGACCAAAGGCTGATTTTTGAAATAACAAAATTATAAATGATTAACCTGTATTCGAATCGGAGAAATCACTTGAAATGGGAGTGAGGTTGGTGTTATCATCCACTGCATCTAATGGAAGAGAGACAGAAAACACATATTACCTAAACCGACTCCTTATTTTTATTAGCTATATATTACAGTAATACACCATCCTCCTGCGATCCGGGTTTTGAAGAAGAATGAATAATATTGCATTTATACATCTAAACAAACCTCTTGTTGCTGAATTGGGGTTCTTAAGAATGACAACAATACTTGTATGCGAACTTGTGTATACAATATATATGTATTTATTTATATCAGACATTGTTAAAGTGTAGGTTTAAAGTGGCAAATAAAGTTATCTTAACCTACTTAAAGAGAGTTTTGTCCAATTTCTTTTTGATATATTTTTAGAATGACGTGTCAATTTGAATAGAAAGGAGTGAATGTACACATAAGCAAGTCTGGACTCTGGTTTGTTAATTTGCATTTCAGTATCTTACATTTCATTGTGAATTTAAGTCCCTTTCATTTATAAACTTTACGATAATACTATATAGCATATTAAGACGCGCAGTGCATGGTTGCTATACACAATAAATGTTTAATTTAACTTGTTTCATAAATAACTAACAATTACGTATCATTTGTCTTAATGTACAGGAAATTATAATGTTCATTTTGGTTTCTTTACCAAACACCTTAACAAATAAAAACAATATTTTTTTGTAAAATGCAGAGCATGGCATGGCTGGCACGGAATAGAAACACTTAAGATTTGAGGGCCTCTGTAACTCATGTAGGCCATGCTCGTATAACGTCATCGATTACCGTAGTGTTTGCACATTTCAGGAGGCAAGAGATGTATTCATTTTAGAACTATAATCAAACCTCGGTTTATTGATTTAGGTTCTTAAGAATGACACCACAACTAATATACAAACTGGACTAAATATGTATACAAATATTTAAACAAGAAATTGATTGAAGTTTAGGTTTCAAGTGATATCATGATTATAGTAGTAATAATAGCGTTAAATATGATAATATCCTAATTTGCATATTGTTTTATATATTTTTCCATAACGCGTAACATATCTATTATTATTACCCCGGTCATAGTTCATTTGCTTATCTGCACAAGGTTACCATTGAATTCATGATTGACCTGCTTCATGATTAATTTTCGAAAGTCGTTGTATTAAATAGTCCTATCCATTTTTCCCCCGAATCGGAAATTTTGTCATTTCCATCTGATAAATTCTAAAATATGGATCCTGCATAAATCCATAATACATCATGGCCACAACCTTTTGAATGCGCTCCCAGACACAATTCATATAAAACCTTAAATTCATATAACTTTAATACGAAGAGACCATTTATTTAATGGTACTTTGTTTGATGTTTCACCAGTTGCTGATTACATATTCAATAATATTTCCAGATCTGTTAAAAATCCATCACTTTATTTTAACATTCCTGTTAACTTATGTAAGTTTTCTGTACCATACACATTTACATCAAAATATTTCAATAGTCATTCTCATCATCATTACCATCAACATCTTTACCATCATCAGTTTTTGTATATTTTTTTTTAAATAAAGGGATCGTTTAACAACGTTAAATCTGAGATGCACAGTCCTACTTGTTATCAGTGTCTGTAATTTAGTATAATATTGAAGCCCTAAATCATCGTGCTTCAAAATGATCGAGAAGTGCCTCAAAAAAGTAAAAATCTTTGAGTGACCGAATTTTGTCTATACTCGTTTTCCCTAAAAGACTGTAGTATTTTGAAAACGGTTTGGCAAACGCAAAATTAAATTTCGATTTTCATCATTAATATCTTGATAATCAGACAGGTGATCGGCTTGTAAAAGTCACGGGGTTCCTGACTGACCTAAATGTTTATCTATATCTTTGCAGCATGAGCTAAATCCATGAAACAAAATCATGGATGTAGCTCATGCTGCAAAGATAATTATAAACCTTAAGGTCAGTCAGGAACCCCGGGCTATCAAGCTATCAAGCATACACT
Source organism: Hemicentrotus pulcherrimus (assembly GCA_003118195.1). Lineage (NCBI taxonomy): Eukaryota > Metazoa > Echinodermata > Echinoidea > Camarodonta > Strongylocentrotidae > Hemicentrotus > Hemicentrotus pulcherrimus. Next base: position 24,175 of record BEXV01002537.1, read on the forward strand.
TCTACTTCTGCAGATGTAATAATAAATACGTCTTGAAAGTGTGTTATTAGTATATATATAAAAAAATGATAAATATATTTTATTAAGTAGACATTCCAGCATCCACGAAAAGAAAAGAAGAAAATCATATTTCTTACATGGTTTATCATTGAAATCTAATTTTTTGGGCATGTTTGGCAAAAGAAAATGATTTTAAATCCATAAACAACGGAAACACAAGGCAAGGACGAACCTCCCCCCCCCCCCAAAAAAAAAAAAAAAAAAAAAAAAAAAAAAAAAAAAAAAAAAACAAAAACAAAAACAAAAACAAAAACAAACAAACAAACAAAAAACAAAAAACATTCACACAGGCACACACATGCTTAGCAAAAAAACCTTTAAGGAAGCTCACTTTGAAAAAAGAGACATACAGATATAGCGGGGGGGGGGATGTACCTGCGGACAGGCCAACCAGGCCCTTGGTTGGTGGGTATTCATACAAGTCCTCATAAAAATCCTCATCATCTTCATTGTAACCTAAACGATAGAAGAAAAAAAAAATCAAAGCAATTACACATATACCTCACGTTATTGTTCCAGAACCAGAAGAGAGGGTGAGGGAGTTAACAAACAAAAAGGAAATTTCTCCTGAAAGTCTGCATCATTGCTTAAATTGGATATTCACCTTGAATCTGATATTTGTAAATATTAAATTCATTATTTTGTCTAGAGCAAAATACGAAATATTTTGTTTTAATAGGAGCTTTACGTATATCATCCCCAACCCTGTTTTGGACTGATTCACGCACAAAGTGTGTGCATAAGAAAGATATTACAAATAATAATGATAATAATAGTGCAACTTTATTTGTATATCGCAATACACTTTGTTTCTAGTAGCTTCATATTGTTATTATTGATATTACCCTTGTCATAGAATGGGCAATTGCCAATCCGCTCATGATAGTGGTCTAGTTTCGCTTCCTGGGACAATTTTCGGCTCTCAATATTTTGATCAACATCTTTACTGTTACCTGCATAAAAAGACATACTAATCATAAAGCAAATACAAATAAAGCTCATAAAGGAGGGTTAGCGTGGGTCTAAAAAGTAAATTTTCTCGTGGAAGGCTGCAGGATTGCTATAATCTAATAATCACCTTAAATATCAAATTCATAAATAATGAATGCATTATTTGTCTAATACCCAGAACGAAAGAAATTTATACATATCTCATTACCCACTCGGTTATTTGCTAGTGTGTGCATACAAATGATTATAACATCTTGTTAATGAACATTTATTAATATTAAATATTAATAAATGTTCATTTCTAGATCGCAAAATACTACGTTTTAAACGCTTAATAATGTTATTATCATTACCCTTGCCATTGGGTTCAATTGCTAATCTGCAAATGATAGCGTTCACGTTCCGCTCCCTGGGAAGTATTCGGACAGGCGCCACTTCACATACGCATACCGGTAGACATTGTACATCTCGATGGGGAGTGGCATATGCAAATTAATGGCTTGCCAACGTAAAAAAAGAGCCGCGATGGCACTCGAACTGTGAACCATATGATTCACAGTCCGGTGACATATACATTAAACTACGACAACCGTCTTACACGATTGTCCCTCGTATCATTTTTACCTGAGGTCGAATCTACTCTCAGCCAATTGTACATAATTCCATTAACTTGTAATTGTTATAGCGCCTTATTATTGATACCAGGTTTCACGAAAAGGGTCCTGGTTAAAACTGAATATACGAGCACTGATACACCGAAACAAAAACAAAAAAAACTTACCTGCATCGTAAATGGTCACTGAAAAAAAACTCTGACCGTCAAAAGAAGAACAAATCAATTGAAAACTGAACAATTAAGCATAAATTGAAAAGGGGGAAGGAACACATTTAGGCATACACATACGGGAGCGCATGCTCTGCAACATTATATTTTGAGGAAGCTCACTTTGAATAACAGAAAGAGAGAGAGGGAGAGAGAGATGGGGGAGGGGAGCAATAAAATATACCTTTGTTAACCGTGTTATCCATTGGACTGCTTTCGTCACGGTTCTCAACATTTTGATCACCACCTTCATTGTTACCTGCGTAAAAGACAAAAGCATCTTTGTGATTCAGAGACGGCTGAAATGTCCATAAATATAACGATTTTTAATATTTTTGTTGCCCCACAAATATTTGATAATTTTGAACCAGCAGTTGAAAAAACGAGATAGCGTCTTATACGTTTTATTCCAGCCAATGTGAAGTATTATCATCACATTTTTCTTCTTTTATATTTAAAACTGTATTTTGTTTGTTTCTTCCAAGTGGCAGAATTGTATCACAGTTTGCATACATGATTGAGGTTGTTCAATATTAGTTTGGAATATGGAAAATATGTTTAAAATATGTCTGTGTTTATAATGCATGAGCCAATGTACTTTGCTTATACTGTAAGAACAGTAATGTTCATCTTTATGGTTTTGTATAATTATGACAATCTGTATAAAGGCAACTTTAAAAATAAAAGTGCCTATCGATGATGGCTTTTTGTTGGCTTTTTCTTGGTGGTAATATAACACGTATAACCAGCCGGTCCGTGTATTATTAATATGTATTTCATCAATTAACGGTCACGAAATTTCTTGAAAGTGGAGCTGGATTGGTATGATCGTATTGGATGCATTTTACACATGTTGGGGTCTAAAATTACCCTCATATCAATGTAAGGTCCCAAAAGAGCACTAAAAATTTCATAAATAAGATTTAGATCAATAACCATGCACTTTCAAGGCATATGTTGTCTGAAACAAGAACTCAAATATCCCTTTAATATTTTGCAATTACTATTACCCTGGTCATTGGGTTCAATTGCTAATCTGCAAATGATAGTGGTCACGTTCCGCTCCTTAGGAAGTATTTCGGACAGGCGCCACTTCACAGACGCACTCATGTTATTCCAAGCAAATTGCCGTTTCATCTTACCGGTTACAAATTGTACACCCCAGTAGAGAGTTGCATACTTTAATGTAGTTTAATGTCTTGCCAGAGGACACAAGGCCCCAGTGGAATCGAACCGTGAACCATATGATCCACAATCCGGCGATACACGTTCTAGACAACGACAGCTCTCGTTCGACAGTTATCCTATCATAATTGATACTGTGAGATAAAACATTTTATCAGCCAATCAGATGCCGAATTTGAGTAACTTTTAACTGTTATTGCAGCTTATTGTTGATGTCACGTTTTATGAAACGGTGCCCTGTTCGATTTAAACCGAATAGACTAAACAAAAAATCATATCTCAAGCATAGTATACATCGTCACTAAAATGACTTTGACCTGCATAAGAACTACAAATCAATTGAAAATTAATTGCGTTTCGACGCGTTTAAACAAATCTTGGTCTATAAAAACGCGTAGAAACGCGTCATATGACGCACTTAAACCTAAGTTTGTCAACAAACCTGATTTGTGACCCGGCACCACAAAACCAACAAAAAGTCGCAACCAACGATTTTCCGTAATCAGCTAAAATGTCAACTTAGGTGAAAAAATAGATTTTTAATTTGTTTTTGCATTTTCTGAAAGAGTGGTCTTTTCTGTACCTAGTATCAAAATTTGGAAGTCTAAAACATAGTAGAAGATGTGTTTTAAACGGTTTTTCAAGACCAGTTTTTTTCGCACGGCCTTCGGTCTCTTCCAAAATTTGATCACTTTCCCCGAGCGAAATTATCGTAGTCCGGAAATGGTCGGTCGTTGCTAACGGGTCGTGCTGCGCGGGCTGTGATTGGTCCGTTATAGCAATCAGTGCGGCGCGCCAATTTGTTTGTATCCGCTTTCACATCCGAGTTCCAGATTTGCGTTCGTCTTATATTCTCCGTTAACGACTTCGAGTAGCTTGATTGTACATCACATATCCAGAATTTGTTGATCAAGTGTAAGAACATTATTATATTTTATACATTTGAGAGTGACAAGTTGCGAAAAAGTCTACAACGTCGTTACAATGCCAGGTTTTGTACGTGAGCAGAGCCGTGGGATGGTACCGGGGTGCACCAACGGAGATGCCCGGGTAGCTCGGGCGGTCAACGAAGCAAGTTCATAATGTGGTTACAAATAATTGCCCAGATGTATACAAAACAAGATAGGTGACAAGCAGTGTTATGTAAGGGGGAACAAAAAGACTCTGGGTCCACCATGAATAGGCATTGTCTAGTGCAGGTGTCTCGGCACTATGTTGAAGTTCACTTAATCTGTCCAATTACAACTCTATACATTTACAACATAATAATTTTTGAAAGACTTAAGTCCACACATTGAAACCTCAGAAACATAATGAACAGACTATGTTTGACCATCAGGCCAAATTTCAGCCTAATCTGAAAATCTCTTCATAGTGGTTGCTATGGCCTTTTGATTCACCCTTCTATTGATTTCCCTGTGGTTTGCCTGCTCCGCATGCTTGAATAGCCCCAAACTTTAAAGCTCTCTTTCTCACAATTTAATACCAGTAACCTCCCTCACCAGCTCTTTTCATTCACTAAATTGAAAGGGTTAGGAAGCTTCAATTTGGACAAGTAATATACCATTTTAAAGAGAAGAACTTTTTCTTTCATAATCAGATGAAATCAGGAAAATAATTTTTGCTACTTTTTGGTGGTTTTGAGGTGCCGGGTCACATTTGTGAATTCGGGCCTAAGAGGGGACGAAATACACTAATGCATACACACACGGGTGCAAGTTCTAGGCAGAGTAATATTTTGAGGACGTCCACTTAAAATTTCAAAAATAGAGAAAGAGAGAGAGAGAGAGAGAGAGAGGGGAGGGGAGGGGGAGGAAGAAAAACTAAAAGTTACCTGAGTTAACCGGGTTGTCCGTTTGTCTGTTTTCATGACGGTTCTCCATATTTTGAATTTGAACATCGTAACCTGCGTAGAAGACATAATAAGTATAAAACATATGCATATATAGCTCATATAGGATGGAGAGAGAGTGAGCCTGATTAATTGATTTTTCGTGAAACCCTGCAGCATTGCCACGTGGAATCTAATATTGACCTGTATACACCTGTTATTAGTTCATTTTTTTAAATCTAGATCTAAATACGAACAATTGCTTTTAACAGCTTAACAAAATATACAACCAGATAATTGGACTGATTTACGCACACCGTAATAAGAACGGTTATTATCTATTAAACAAAAGAGAGGAAGGGAGACATTTGTTAATGCTCGTGTAATTCGTTAGCATTGCTACAATAAAAAATGATGTAAACATGTTAGTAGGAAATACTAAATGCATTTTGTGTCAATAGCCACATTAATGTGATACATCGTTTTTTTTTTTTACAGATTCACATATTTTATCACCAACCCGGTCAATAGACCGTTTCATGCACACAATGTTTGCATAAAAATGATGATAAGAATAATAATATTAAATGCTAATAACAATTGTAAGTCCCTGTGAAATATTCCGGGCAAGCGCCATTTGATTAGTGAACACACGTTAATCCAATCGAATTTACGTTTGCATCCAACTTGGTACCCATGTTACGGTTCTAGGAAATATAACCCCTGGACAACTACCCTCTGGATAACCACCCCTATGAAAAGCCCCCTCTAGGACAACTACTTCCCAGGACATCTACCCCAAGGCCAAACATCCTTTAGGACGACTACCCACTATGACAATCATCCTCCAGGACAACTACTTCCGGACAATTATCCTAGGGTAGTTGTCCTAGATGGTAGTTGACCTAGGGGCTAATTTTACTAAGGGCTAGTTGCCCTAGATGGTAGTTGCCCTAGAGGCTGGTTGTCCAGGGGTAGATGTCCTGATACGCCATCTTACAAATCGGTGGAGAGTGCACCTGTCCTCCGAGATTGCCCATATCATATCATTTTTTAACCTTGAGGTCTAATTTTCCTCAGCCAATCAGATGCCATTATTTTCAAGAGCTTATAACACTTGTTACAACCTACTATCGATATCAGGTTTTTAAAAAAAGGGGCCATGCTCGATTATGCTGAGTGAACAAACATGGCTGAACATGAAGTCATACCTGCTTCACGGTCTAGATTGAAATAGATGTGTCCTAGAACTGCATACCAAACAAAACATAGGAAAACAACGAAAAAGTAAACATATTAAATCGTGCATTATGTGTATACAAATACATTTTTTATTTGTCTAGAGCCATCTATGGCATGTCGTTTTAAAAATCTTTGAATATAGCATCACGAACCCGGTCATTTAACTGATTCACGAAAACAGGGATAGCATAGCAATGGTAATAATAATTATAATAATGTTAATCATAATAATGGTCACTGGAAAGAAATCCGGACAGACGCCATTTTCCAAGGGCATATATGTTAATCCAACTAAATTGACCTTTGCATCTTCTCGGGTAACCATTTTACACTTCTAGGGTTGCGTTTATCGACTAAATTTTTGGCTAGAATCAGGTTTCTCAAACGTCTTTCAGGCAAATTTTGAAGTTGATAAACGCAAAGCCTTTTTTGTAAAGGCTTTATATATGGGCATATCTAAAAACGCAAAAAGGAGCGTTTTGAATGTGACATACAGCCAGAATCACGTTTCTGAGAGATCGATAAACGAAAAAGCTGTTTTGAACCCCACATACAAATTGGACTTCCCACGGTTAATTTCCGGCTCGGAGGCTAGGGCGCACCATGTGCTGTGTACAAGCATGTGTGTGTAGTTGACCTCCGAGAAACTATCTGCTTCCCGGGTCAAACGGCGCTGAGCAGCTGCGAAGAGACAAGGCCTTTATTGTGAGTCGATAAACGCGACATCCCGCAAATCAGGATCGTATAGTGGGGTTCGATAGTGGGGTCTGATAGTGGGATACGATATGTACATATCTAGCGGCAAGAGTCGATAAACGTACCCTATGACACCTACCCCTTCGACAACCACCTTCCAGATATCTAGCCCTTGGATCACCACCCTCTAGGGCAGGCTGCTTTAGGACAACTACCCCTAGAAAAGTTTACACCTAGGGAAACAACACTATTGTACGATTAATCCTCAGGGCGACTACCCCGGACAACTACCCCAGACAACTACCCCTAGGACAACAACCATAATAATGTAAATCATAATAATGGTCCCTGGAAAGAAATCCGGACAGGTGCCATTTTAAAAGGGCAAACATGTTGATCCAACTTAATTGAGGTTTGCATCTTACCGGGTACCCATTTTACGATTGTAGGACACCTACCCCTTCAACAACCACATTCCGCAAAACCAGCCCTTGGATAACCATCCTCTAGGACAGGCTGCTCTAAGACAACTATCCCTAGAAAATTTAACCCCTAGGGGAAGAACCCTATAGGACGACTAATCATTAGGGCGACTACCCCGGACAACTACACCAGACAACTACCCCTAGGACAACAACCATGTACGACAACCCCCTGGAAAACCGCCCCAGACAACTACCCCCTACCAAAACCACCCTCCAGGACAACTAATTCTGAAAAACTATCCCAGGGTATTTGTCCTAGAGGCCAGTTTTACTAGGGGTTAGTTGCCCTAGATGGTAGTTGCCCCAGAGGGTGGTTGTCCAGGGGTAGGTGTCCTGATGCGCCATCTTACACCTCGGTGGAGAGTTTACTTGTCCTCCAATATTGCCCTTATTATATTAAGTTTTAACCTTGAGGTCTAATTTTCCTCAGCCAATCAGATGCCATTATTTTCAAGAGCTTATAACACTTGTTACAACCTACTATCGATATCAGGTTTTATTAAAAAGAAGGGGGGCTCTGTTCGATTATGCTAAGTGAACAAACATGGCTGAACATGAAGTCATACCTGCTTCACGGTGTTGATGACAAGTGTCGTTTCCTATAATTACATAACAAACAACAAATATAGGAAGAAAATGAAAAAGTAAACATATTCCAACAGTGCATTATTTGTGTA
>BEXV01002537.1:32728-46305 GCA_003118195.1 Hemicentrotus pulcherrimus
TGACAATATCATTATTACCAATTAGGTAATACCAATATATCAATATTACCAATTAGATAAATTCTATTCTCAATTGTATTAACTCCATCACATAGATCATTTGAAGTGTATTCAATTGAGAATAACAATACAGTGTTGTTTCTTGGTTAGTAATCATATAATCAATATATCTATTGCTAAAACGTGAATGTAATTGTAACATGATCAGACAAAATAATCTATTGGTTAATAATAGCAAAAGGAAATTAGAAATTACAAAAATGATGTGCATTGTCTTAATTTGCTTAACAAATCATGATAAATGTATTTTTCTGTCACACGTGTAAAGTAATAATGAATATGCATGAGATGATTGGTTTCAATTGGTTTCAATTGGCCCTAGCAAAATTCTAGGACAGCTACCCCCTTGACAACCACCTTCCGGTTAACCAGCTCTTGGATAACCATCCTCTAGCACAGGCTGCTCTAGAGCAACTATCCCTAGGAAATTAAACCCCTAGGGCCACAACCCTATAGGACGACTATTCATTAGGGCGACTAACCCGGACAACTACCCCAGACAACTACCCCTAGGACAGCAACCATAATAACGTTAAGCATAATAATTGTCCCTGGAAAAAAAACCAGACAGACGCCATTTTCAAAGGGCAAACATGTTAATCCAACATAATTGACGGTTGCATCTTACCGGGTATCTATTTTACGATTATAGGACGACTAATCATTAGGGCGACTACCCCGGACAACTACCCCTACCACAACCACCCTCCAGGACAACTACTTCCGGACACCTATCCAAGGGTAGTTGTCCTAGGGGCTAGGTGTCCTAGGGGCTAGTTTTCATAGGAGCTAATTGCCCTAGATGGTAGTTGCCCCAGAGGGTGTTTGTCCAGGGGTAAGTGTCCTGATACGCCATCTCACACCTCGGTGGAGAGTGCACCTGTCCTCCAATATTGCCCTTATCATATTATTTTTTAACCTTGAGGCTTAATTTTCCCTCAGCCAATCAGATGCCATGATTTTCAGTAGCTTATAACACTTGTTACAACTAACTATCGATATCGGGTTTTATGAAAAGGGGGCCCTGTTCGATTATGCTGAGTGAACAAACATGGCTGAACATGAAGTCATACCTGCTTCACGGTGTTGATGACAAGTGTCGTTTCCTATAATTACATAACAAACAACAAATATAGGAAGAAAATGAAAAAGTAAACATATTCCAACAGTGCATTATTTGTGTAATAATAAATGCTTTTTTTGTCTAGAGCCATCTGTGACATATCCTTATTAAGAGCTTTCAATATATCATCATACACCGGCCAATTGGACTTATTCACGCACATAGTGCTAGCATAACAATGATGATGATGATGATGATGATGATAATAATAATAATAATAATAATAATAATAATAATAATAATAATAATAATGTTAATCATAATTTTAGGTCCCTTCAAAGATATCCGTACAGCCGCAATTTTCCAAGGGCACACAGGTTTTATTCCAACTAAATTATTGTTTGCATCTTACCCGGAACCCATTTTACGATTCTAGGACAGCTACTCCCTCGACAACCACCTTCCGGATAACCAGCCCTTTGATAACCACCCTCTAGGACAGGCTGCTTTAGGACAACTACGCCAGGGAAATTTAACTCCAAGGGCAGCAACCCTATATGACGACTATTCATTAGGGCAACTACCCCGGACAACTACCCCAGACAACTACCCCTAGGACAACAACCATGATAATGTTAATCATAATAATGGTCCCTGGAAAGAAATCAAGACAGACGCCATTTTCAAAGGGCAAACATGTTAATCCAACTAAATTAACGTTTGCATCTTACCGGGTACCCTTTTACGATTCTAGGACACCTACCCCGTCGACAACCACCTTCCGGATAACCAGCCCTTGGATAACCACCCCCTAGGACAGGTTGCTCGAGGACAATTACCCCTAGGAAATTTAACCCCTAGGACAACAACCCTATTTCACGACTTATCCTTAGGGCGACTACCCCGGACAACTACCCCAGACACCTACCCCTAAGACAACAACCATGTAGGACAGCCCCCTGGAAAACCACCCAAGACAACTACCCCCTACCACATCCACCCTTCAGGGCAACTACTTCCAGACAACTATCCTAGGGTAGTTGTCCTAGGGGCTAGTTGTCCTAGGGGCTAGTTTTCTTAGGGGCTAGTTGCCCTAGATGGTAGTTGCCCCAGAGGGTGTTTGTCCAGGGGGAGATGTCCTGATACGCCATCTTACACCTCCGTGGAGAGTGCACCTGTCCTCCAATATTGCCCTTATCATATTATTTTTTAACCTTGAGGTTTAATTTTCCCTCAGCCAATCAGATGCCATGATTTTCAGTAGCTTATAACACTTGTTACAACCAACTATCGATATCAGGTTTTATATAAAAAAGGGGGCCCTGTTCGATTATGCTAAGTGAACAAACATGGCTGAACATGAAGTCATACCTGCTTCACGGTGTTGATGACAAGTGTCGTTTCCTATAATTACATAACAAACAACAAATATAGGAAGAAAACGAAAAAGTAAACATATTCCACCAGTGCATTATTTGTATCATAATAAATGCTTTATTTGTCTAGAGCCATCTGTGACATATTGTTTTTAAGAGCTTTGAATATATCATCACACACTGGCTGATAATGATAACAATAATAATGTTAATCATGATAAAGGTCCTTGCAAAGAAATCCGGACAGACGCCATTTTCCAATAGCACACATGTTTTAATCCAACCAAATTGACGTTTGAATATCACCCGGAACCTATTTTACGGTTCTAGGACACCTACCTCCTCGACAACCACCCTCTAAGACAACTACCCCGGGACATTTAACCTCTGGGGAAACAATGACATCTCGTTTTTAAGAGCTTTTCATGTATCACCATAAACCTGCTCATTGGACCGATTCACACACACAGTGCTTGCATAACAATGATAATTATAATAATGTTAATCATAATAAATGTCGCTGGAAAGAATTCTCGACAGCCACCATTTTTACAAGTGCAACCAAATTACCCAACCGAATTAACCTTTATGATCTTACCGGATACAAATTGAATCAAGGTCAAATTTCCCTCAGCCAATCAGATGCCATGGTTTCAATAGCTTATAACTGTTATTGCAACTTTTTAAATATGTCAGGTTCCATGAAACGTTGCCCTGATCTGATTGAAACTGAGTGAATAACATAAATAAACATAACGCCATACCTGCTTCGCAGACACTGGAGTATTCTAGAATTGAATAACAAAACAAAACAATTGTAAAAATGAAAAAGTAAACATATTGACATAAGGAGGGGGAACAGACACACACATTAACAGGCGCGCACATGCTCAGCAAAAAGACATTTTGAGGTCGCGCACTTTGAATAACAGAGAGAGAGAGAGAGTGGGCATTGATCAAGGTTCTTATTTAGTTTCATCACCATCTTCATTGCGACCTGCACAAAATACATAAATAGCTCATTATATCGTACCAGGACCAGGGAAATTAAGCAATTAGCATATTATCAGGACGCTTGTAAACTAGACTGGACTTTTGAGAATGATTATTTGCTATTGAAGAAGAGATGGGGGGGGGGGGGCGAGAAAGTAAGCCATATCCGAAAACAATATCTTAAAAATCTGCAACATTCTTGTTTGATATCAAATGTTTAACTTGAATTTTGAATTAAGAAATACTAAATGCTTTATTTATACAAAGTTATTGTTTAAATATTATTGTTTGCCAGAGCTTTAAAAATATCCTTACTAACCCGGTCAATGGACTGATTTACGCACACATTGTACGCATAATAATGTTAATAATAATAATAATAATTGTAAAGAGAGTGAAGCATGACAAATACTTGCTAATGTCATCTGCGTCTTCTTCCGGACAACTGCACGTAAACGAATGGACTTGAGTATCGTTAGTCAGCGAATTAATCTCTAAATGGTCAGCGTTCTCAAACAGACCAAAGTTCTCCTGACGCTTCGGTTTCGCGTATGTTGCAATTACCTGATTGCTGTGATAGCGTCGTCGGTAGTCGTATTTTACCCGATTGGTTCCGAGGCTGGGCACGGGAGGGACACGTATTTTTTTCGTCATGATATACTCCTTCAAGTCTCGTTTGTGTATCGCTTAATATTATGTTTCTAAGCACTTATTATTACCCTGGTAATTGGGTTCAATTGCTAATCTGCACATAATAGTGGTCACGCTGCTCCCTCTGGGCAGTATTCAGGAAAGGAGTCACTTGACAAGCGCACACATGCTAATCCAACCAAAGAAACGTGTGCACTTAATGCCAGGTACACATTTTAGAGAGTGGCAAATGAAGATTAATATATTGCCAAACGACATGAGGGCCGCGGTGGGAATCGAACTGTGAACCATGTGATCCACAATCCGGCGACATATCCACTAGACAACTGCAGCTCTCGTTTAAGAGTTTCCCTATCATTATTAGTACTGTGATGACAATTTTTCTCTCAGCCAATAAGACGCCTCGTTTCAGCAACTTATAATGTTATCGCAGCGCATTATTAATACCAGGACTGGTAACGCACAACCGGGTCCTGGTTCGATACAAACTGAGTGAGCTAACATGGCTTATACATAAAGTCATACCTGCTTGATGGTTTAGGCTGAAACTGGAGCATCCTAGAATTACATAACAAAACAAACCAAAAAAAAAAATGGAGGAAAATGAATAAGTACACATATTGGAACAAGGAGGGGGATGCGAAAACACACATTCACACATGCGTGCACATGCTATTATTAAAAAGCAAATTGACATTTTAAGGATGCTCACTTTGAATAACAGAGTTACAGAGAGAGAGAGAGCGATGGAAGGGGGAGGGGGGAGTACTTTGGTGAATGTTATTATTAGCTTAATTCCCATCTTTATTGTAACCTGTACACAAGACGTACTCAATTTAAAGGAAAACAACAATGATTATAGCCCATCTTATCGTGTCAGAACCTGGGAAGTTAAAGATGAGCTTATCATCAAGACGATATCGAACCCGACTGAAATTTAGAGAATATTGGCAATTGAAGAAAATTGGGGGAGGAAGGGGTTGTTCCGCTCCCTAGAAAGTCTTCAAGACAGGCGCCATTTTACAAGCGTACACATGTTAAGGCAAATAAGAGGGAGAGAGTGAGTCTAATAAAAAAATATGTTTTGTGAAATTATGCAGTATTGCCACAAGAAATGAACTATTTACCGTGAACCTATCATTTGTAAATAATAACCGTTTTATTTGTATAGAGCCGAATACTAAATATCGCTTTTAAAAAAAACTTTACAGTTATCATCACTATGCTTCTGGGTATTGGACCGATTCACGCACACAGTGTGCGCAAAATAATGAGAAATATAATACTAATCTTATAGGCCTAACCGTTCTAATAATACAAATCAAATGTGTATATTGTGTTATACTATGTTTCTAAGCGCATTACATGATGCGTATTATTATATATTCGCAACTTAATGGGCCAAACTTCATCTTAATTGTCATCTTAAACACCATTCATTGTAAGGGTGAAATGATTTCTTCAACATTTCCGAAATATGTACAAGAAGATAACATTTTAATTTTATTATTAAGTAACTGTTTTCGAAATCTTAAGAATGAAATACAAATAAACTTAATTAGAAAACAAAAGTTTGTGGCTCACTCCTTCTTTTCCAAATGATGAACACAGTAAGTCCAACTATGGCCAGGATTGTCACCAAAGATGGTATAGTTGCAGCTATTGTTTTTGAGTTTACATGGATGTTTCTGGATCGTCCTGGTGTCGAATCTGTCACGGAATGCAGTGGAATAATAAATGTTAAGCATAAAAACGTGCTCTACCCAGCAACACATGGTTGTCCTACTAAAAGTGTAAAATAATGTATGCAATTTGAATTCTGACTATTGAGTTATACTTAATCGTAGCAGGTAATAGATATCGAGGCGCTGTACCAAATGCATAAATTCGGTTAGAAGACGAAAATAGCCCATTATAATTTAGGGCAAGATCATCATGTATTTATTATGCACAATGCCTGGGTCCCGGTGCATTAAACTTGCCATTGGTTGTACATTTTCCATAAATATGATCTACCATAGCAAAATTACATTACATTAGCTGGGTCCCGTTTCACAAAACCTGTCATCAGTGACAAACGACATTTGTTGTTATAAACTACTGGAATCCTTATTTCTGATTGGTTATCTCCAAATTTGTCACCAAGTGTTGCCATTTGTCATTGAAAAAAAGGCCATGTGAACTATGGCCTAGATAGTGGTTTTGTAGCTGCTCTAGCATTCGCCCTACTCTCATCGTACATTCATCATGTCTCAAGTATTTTCCCATCACGCTACATATTTTATTTGCATATTCGGACCACGTGTGTTCATTCCTTCAATCGCGCATCGTGTTTCCGCGCACTCCTTCACCCGCGTATTTTCAAAGCGCGCCATGAGGTTTTTCCCCACTTCCGCTTCCAACATGGTCGAGTCAACAACTCCTGCATCCATCTTCAGTTGAGTCACACGCTCCATGATTTTCTCTCCATGCATATTTTTCTACCATGCCTTTCACTTCTTGCATGGTACGTCAATTTTCACTGCCGTCTCCAGCGGTCTGGCAGTCTTCCAGCTAGTGGAACAGTTTAATCAGGACCGGCATGGCGCCTGATTTTATGCTGGGAGCTGCCAGTGTCTTCGCTCCGGTAGATTTATTCACCCAACAGGAGCACGACTCACAAAGCTCGTCTGAACAGTTCATCAACGAGTTCGATTCACCGCAGCTCTGATGAACTTCACATCAATCAAAGTTCTGCTCATCCGACTCATCGAGCGACTCACTGTTTCGCATCTGCACCGACTTTGTTTTCATCATTTCTTCCTTGGCCTCCGACATCGAGCGACTCACTGCTTCCGTCATCGAGCGCAACACATTTCTTCTCTTCTCTTCTCTTCTCACCTACATCTACATTCATCATCATCACGAGCGTCGGCGACGACATCGCGTTCTTAATGGTTCTTCAGCCACGTCAACGAAGTCGCGTTTCCGCCATCAAGCATCTGCACATCATCGCGTGAGCCCCTTCCTCTGTTTTCATCTCTCTATCATTTCATAGCTTTCATCCATACCATTTCATTTATTCGTGTCCATCTCATTGAATGATCATTAAATAACTACGTGCAATATCTATGATTATCATTCATGTGAACAGTATTCCGAATCATTTGTCCGCGCGACTGACTTCACTTGCAAGTGTTGGTCCGTCATATTTATTATTCAATAAACATAACGAAAAGGGAATACTTTCTTTCATGGTATGGTATGGTATGGTATTTATTAATTCATGAATCGCAGTTACATATACTGAATTGCACATGGACAAACATTGCATTTAAAAAAAAAAAAACGAGAGTACAATTTAAAAACAGTATCATTTACATAATTATAAGTTCACGTCATATGTCATATGTTTTATACCGAATGTAAAACAAAGGCAAACATACGAATGAAAAGGAGAATATGTACCTCAACAAAATATGAAATCAAAGTGAGGAAGAGAGAAGGGAAAGATGTAGAGAAAAGAGGTTAAAGGGGGGAAGGGAGAGAGAGAGATAGAGGAGAGAGGGAGAGAATGAGAGAGAGAAGAAAAGTAAGAAAAAGAGAAGGAAAGGATAAGACACCGAGAGATATAGTGAAGTGTGGTGCCGGAGCGGAATAAACTATAAGAGGGCCTAAATAACTACACTTAACTACGCAATAAGCAATAAATAGACATCTATAAGGGTATATCCTACCATAAGCTGGATAGAAGAACTACTCGAACTTCGAAGGGAGTCTCGAGAGGCTTGTTGAACAACCGAAGCGTGGAGCTCCACGTAGACGTAACACTACAGAGACCTGAGACCCGAAGGACCCCAGCAGACGGCGTTGTTGCTCGCTTGCAGGTCCAGGTCAAATCTCTTCGAGACAGCCCATGGATTATCCACGGAAACAACCGCGGGTGTCGCCAAGTACTTGGCGCGCTTGTGCGTTTATATCCGCCCAAGCCATACTGGCTCGGGCAAAATCACTACATTATTCCCCACTTAATGAGTTTAAAGCCCAACCCTAACTTAAACTAAACTAAAACTAACTTAACATTACTTCCGTACCGCAGTGCGGGGTCACGCCGTTCCCGCTGGTAAATGGGTTAAGGACCCACCTTGCCAGCACCGGTGAAGTTTTGGCCTTTCCAGGGGGTGGGCGCCCTTATCATCCTCTAAGTAGTACTGTATTCCATACGGGAAACACTATGTAAAATACATGTATAAAAAGAGACCGAACAATCACATAGGAAAAAATAGAGCACAGTAAAATGCACTGTATTCCAAAACCTGATACGGAAAACATAAATTCCTAATTGAACGAGCAATCTCATACATGGAAGCATGGAAGTGCAAGTGATGAACATAAATGTGAATGTGCAGAAAACGGGAAGAGCCAAATGGCTCCCCAAGGGTAATCCGGACGGTACAGCCAAACGGCTCCATATGGCCATTCCGGAAGGTGCATACATGTATAAAAGGTGCATATAAGTGAAAACAATAAATAAGATCTACATTCTCTGAGCAACTTGGCAAGATCCTGATATCATTTCCGGGGCACCCAGGCCACTAACACCATCAAGCAAAGCCAAAAGGCTCCTGTTGATCTAGAGGAATTACTCCTCCGGTCCCCAAAACATGATCTTATTCAGACTTATTATTGGAACCCCAGTGTCATTTTGGAAATATCAAAAGATAGCCGTTTTATGGCTTTTATGTCTCCCAGCGGAATGAATGCTTCCTAGTCAGCTCTTAAAACGGAGCAGCTAATTCCGCATACCACCTGAAGAAAAAACTAGGATAATTAACTCAACTTACCGAAGTAGAGAGTTTTCAGTTTCGTTTTATTGTTCTATTCAGTTTAAAAACATCAAGACTTAAAGTTCAGGAACCCATATGATTTACAATGAAATTAAACAATAAAACAAAATTGAACCAAAAAAAGGTGTTATCTTCCAAAAAAACATGTTATTTCACCTGATCAAACACGATCCGAGGAATCCAAAATGGGAGCCTGTGGGTGGGCTGGAAAAGGGAAAGGTCCTTACTGCGAGCCCTGGGCTTCCAACAACCTTACATCTTAACCGCTTCCCACTAGAAGGAGGCACCACGGCCGTCCTAGCGACACAAACTCTCTGGATACAGGCTGCCCTGGAATCTGTTCCATAGTACATATGTACCTCCTCCCCTCTGACAATAAGCTTGGACTGAGTTATGGAGATATCAATACCATATTTCTGTAAGAAATCTATCCCAAGTAACATATCATCCTCTAACGGGGCACAGTATACAACTTCCTCAAACAATGATTGACCTAACTTAATAGGAACAGGGCCAATCTTCATAGATGTCATTCTCTGACCTCGGCCGGCCGAGGTCAGATCTAAAAGGGAGAGGAATTTATCAGAAACAATGGAAACTTCAGCAGTGGTATCTACAATTGCCCTTAACTTAAACGTTCCCAAATAAAATAGGCACATAAAACATAGAACTGCTTCTTATATTATTTACAACTACCACCTCCACAGAGTCCATATTACCCTTACTCTGCACCTTGTCAGGCGGGTCATTAACATTAACTTGGGAAGGATTTACTGATTGTGGGCCTCTCGGTTTCCAGATCGGAGATCGGCCTCGCTCTCCGACCCCTCCAGGTTTTCCGGAACACAAGTAGCCACGGGAGATAGAGAGCGGGCACAGGAAAGCATTGAAACCTCCAAAGACTTAACCGTCTTTAGGATTTCCGCCAGTACACAATCGGTGCTGTCTGCACGTGTCTTAAGACTAGAGACTTCCTCTTTTAAATAGCCAATGTCATTCCTGGCCTGAACTTCAAAAGGCGCCGTGACCTTCACCCGGTCCTCCACAGGAGCCGGACGGGGAACATCTCGACCTTTGGAAATTGTTGGGGAACGATACAGGGGATAGGGTTGCCTATGACGAATAATTACTGGCTCCTCAACCGTATCACAACTGTCCACCTCCCGATCGTACAGGACAGTTTGCTGCACCTGCTGCCGAGAAGCTGGATATAAACGGCGAGACTCGCTCCCATACACTACACGTTGGGTGTGCTGTGTCCACCTGATGGCCTCTAGGGCCGCGTCGGTAGACTTCGGCCGCTGATTTAGGGCTGTTAACCCAGCCGCCTTGTCTGTACAGCCTTGGCACAACTGCAACACTATTTGAGTGCTGTCACCCCTCTGATCAGCCCCAAAAGCTTCAAAAACAAAGCCTGGAGACGATTAGACCGTTGAAGAAGGGACTCTTCCGGGAGTTGGCGAGCCGTTCGAAACTTGGCTATGGCCTCCTCCGGAAATCGTGCTGACCCGAACCGACGTCCCATTGCCGTCAACATTGGTTGGTAATAACAAATACCCGTATCTATGAGGGTAGAATAACAATTTAAGGCCGATCCTTCCAAGCACCAGCCGAGAGCATCTAGGCATTCACTCTGGCTCCAGCGACATGATGCGGCATAAGATGATAATTTTTTTTGATAAAGGAATGCCAACTAGCATACCATCGTAACTAAGTGACCTCGGCATACNGTCTGGAGCCATTCCATTGTCAGACAACACAATGCTTGCTGAAAGTAACAAAGGCAGGGCTACAACCCTGTCCATCCAGCTATCGTGGCCAGTAAATCGCCGATGGTATAACATGTCACTGCACGGTTTCATTTGATATATACTGACATATAGAGTCAAAAATAAGATGTATCAATAAGTATCGAATATAAAACTGAAGACACACATAACGTTACCCGGACGAATCCACACAGTCCAATGAATACAAAATGCCAATCAATTATCCGCAGTTCAGTTCCAAAAGTAAGATTTGAGACGAAAAACTGCATGTAAAAGTTCAGTAATAAGTTCAGTAATGAGAAGTTGATTCTTGCTGCTAAACAGCGCCCTCATGTATTTTATTGTCAGTGCAACCTTGTTTCTCATAAATAAACAAAAATAAGAATTATTGTGGTGTGACGAGTGAACACGCTTATACAATTTCCATTCACAATTCATCAAACACACATTTATCTACAGTTTCCTGAGGTGATTGTATGATGTTGTAATTCTGTTTTACCTTTATCTACAAGTTAAACATTTTATTTTTTCCCCAACTGTTTCTAGATAGTTTCATTTAGACATGTAATAGCATAACAAAACCTCAACTCTATCATGTAATCCAACTAGAATTTAGAGGGAGTGACGCCTGACGAGACTACGTGCCTTTCCCGTGGACTGACTCGGGGCCAATCGGTTAGACTACCTACGGACGACGTAACTGCAGCAACCCCGTGTGTGCAACGTACGCGAAACCGAATTTTAGGAAAAACTTCGGTCTGTTTGGCGAACGCTGACCATGTAGACATTAAGTCGATGACTATCGTTAATTAAGTCCATTCGTTTAGTTGAAGTTGTCCAAAACAAGAAATAGAAGGCGTTAACCGTTATTTGCCAAGCTTCACTACCTTTAAACATCAGAGAATACAGGCGTAGACAAAACAAAATCCGCACCACCCCACTCGTACATGCAGGCCACGCTANGGGGGCAATCTCGGCGCCCCTGCGACCTGTAATCTCCCTGGCCCCCTGATGGGGATTCTCTGGAAGGATAATACTTATCGGGTGGGGAAGGATAATACTTATTGGGTGGGGATTCCCTTTCCCTAGGCGGATAATAATTATCAGGAGGGGATTCCCTTTCCCGAGGAGGATAATAATTATCCCTAGGAGCGTAAGACCTGTCGGGTAGGGATTCCTTAGGAGGATAATAATTATCAGGCCGGGATTCCCTAAAAGAGGGATAATAATTGTCCGGCCGCGATTCCCTAGTAAAGGGATACAAATAATCTCTTACTGGGGGCTCCCCGGAAGGTGGACAATAATAGTGCGGGTGGGATTCCCTAGAAGGTGCCATATAATCCCTACGTGGGGGCTCCCTGGAAGGCGGACAGTAATTTTTACGAAGAGGCTCCCTGGAAGGTAAATTGCTTTCTCCCCTAAGCCGATGGTCGGCAGAGGGCTCGGCTGGAGGGCTTGCCGGCTGCGGCGAGCCCTTGGCCCGCTGCGATTCAGAGGAATCACTAGAAGAGGGATCACCATAATTCCTACAAGGCTCCCTGGAAGGTAAATTGCTTTTACCCTTAAGCCGATGGTCGGCAGAGGGCTCGGCTGGAGGGCTTGCCGGCTGCGCCGAGCCCTTGGCCCGCTGCGATTCAGCTGCAGCCCCGGCTACAGGCCCAGCTGGGCCTCCACCCGAAGGTGGGGGGCACACTGAATGCTTATCAGGGACAGGATCTAGAACCTCGGTGGACTCGGTTTGTTCAGTCCCCTCCCCCTCCTCCTTCGTCTTCGTAGCCTCCTCCTGATAAGGCCTGAAATCAAATAACGGCAACAGCTCCTTGGCTTCATGGAGGCGCGAACACTTCAAAAACAATTCCTCAGTTAAACCCCCACATTGTTCCCTCCATTTAATAATCTTGCCAGACTTGGTCTTATCTTCCATGGCCAGTAAGGCCTCCTCGGTCCCATAAATAATTTTAAACTTCTCGGTGGTCATGACAAATTTTGAAATCCGCCACGAGAATGAGAATAAATAATCATGAAATAAAATCCCCCAAAAGAAAACTCCTCCTACGTGCTTACTTACTACCCTACTTAGTTCCCTAAAGGAAAAATGCTTCAACCCAAAACCTCACTGAAAAACCACAGTGGAATTATCTCCACGGTGAAAGACTTCAGCGAGCTGGCCAAAGCTAAGCCCTACTAGAAACACTAAAGGATTACACTTAAACAGGCAACATACCTCACCGAAAAACACCGCGGAACTATCTCCACGGTATAATGCTCGGCGAGACGGCCGTACAATATTAGTAATGATGAAATGAGGATAAAATTAAATACCACCCACGATTTAATCCCAAATCCACAGATATACAAAACAAGACAGTCAAATATCCCACTTAGGTACCTACCCAATCCTTCCCTCTTGCTTACTTTAACGTACTTAGTTTCTTACAGGAAAGACCTACACGTATTGCCTACTTAATAACTTACTTAGTTTCTTTCATAATCTTACTTAGTTTGTTACTAAAAAACTCCTACTTAAACAAACCTATACCTCACCGATAAAGAACACCGTGGAATTATCTCCACAGTATAAAACTCCGGCGAGAGGATTGAAACTAATTTAATGACTACTACTCACTAATCTTTCTCCTACTTAAACAACCCTATACCTCACCGATAAAGAACACCGTGGCATTATCTCCACAGTATAAAACTCCGGCGAGAGGATCAAAACTACGAGCAATACAAGAAACGGCTGTACAACCAGTCTAGTGAGTACAAAAAAGTGAGCAAATTTAAGGACAAAAAATGACCGAAACCGACGTCAAAAATCGAAATACGGCCGTAAAAA